>JAFBJW010000758.1:145645-433204 GCA_016785235.1 Pseudorhombus dupliciocellatus
GGGGGGGGGGGGGGGGGGCGGGGGGGGGGGGGGGGGGGGGTGATGAGGATGAGGATGGGGATGATGATGATGATGATGATGATGATGCCACAAACCCCACTCAGTCTCTGCGTAAACACGAGGTTGATTCCGCGTCAGGTCTGCGTTAAACCTGCAGTGTCGCTTCGACCGGCGAGTCCCACCGGCCGCCCGCGCAGCTCCGGAGGGGATTAGCAGCCCAACATTACATAAACACAAGCGGGACCCAAACCATGTTCGCAGCCCCGCTCCTCGCATCCTCCGCAGCCCACCGAAATCACACGCCGGGGGAGAAAAAGAGGCCACTCACGGTTGGTGCTGCGGCGAGGAGAAGTCAGCGTCCCCGGACACGTCGGGCTCGTCTCCGCCTCTTCACTCGGACACGGAGCCGTCCGTTCTCCCCCGCGCCGTCGCCGCTGTCGGGAGAAAAGCGGTCACGGGCTGAGCGGCTGTCGCATGTACCGCAGTGTTCACTGTCCGAGTGTCGGCCCCCCGCTTCTTCTCCACCGCGGCTCAGGGAGCGGTGCGCTACCGCCGCCGTGTGGCGCGGAGGCGGAACAGCTCGGTCAGATCAGGACTCGCTCTCTCGCTCTCTCGCTCTGTCTCTGTGTCTCTCTCTCTCTCTGTCTCTCTGTCTCTGTGTCTCTCTCTCTCTCTCTCTCTCTCTCTCTCTCCAACCCCGTGCGTCAACTGTCCGTCAGTACACTCGCTGTTTCCGGTGTTTTCAAAATAAAAGTAAATGAAACCAAGGCGGAAATAAATCTTGAATAGATCACATTAAACGGGGTGATATTTGTTTGTACATTACAAATGAGCAGTTTTCACAAGGATAGCACAGCTCCTCTAAAGAGAAGCAAACAGGCCTCAGTCATTGGCTCGTCCATGTTAGTTGTTGTTGCGGTTTAGCTTATTCATTTCATGCAATATAAAGAGTTTTAAATGTCATTAACTGGGACTGAGGAATGACTGGTGGAGCATGTGTACTGACATGTGTCGCCTTATTCCCAGGCCGAGCCTGCGGAGAGAAACATATATGTCAGGTTCACTGTTCAAAATTAAACCTAAAACTCAATCTACATGATACAGGAGTGATTAGTCTGTCTCTGTGTCAGCCCTGCCCTCTCACACAATGACAGCTGCAAATATGTAGAAATTTAGAAACTTTGTTGAGATCAGTGCTATAAAAACACAGTGTTATTATTATTATTACAAATCCTACCTCTTCTGGTTAGACTCTTCTATTTGTGAAGGATAATATGACCCAGAAATCTATTTCGAATTTTGGTCAACTTGAAACCGTAAATGAGAGGATTCAAAAGAGAGGGTATGACAAGAAATTCAATTGCAATAAAGTTTTTTAGAGGTTGTGATAATTTCTTTGAACCGTATCGTATACTCATAATATCAAACAGTAGAGTGAAAAGAAAAGTGATCAAGGAAAGCAAATGTGGCACACACGTCTGCATGAACTTTGCCCGGTTTTCTATGGAGTTGAAACATGTTCTTACGAGATACACGTAGGACCAAACAATGAATACACCATGAAAAACATAAATTAATATTGTGATATAAGCAACAATGTTGTTAACAATGGTTTCACGTGGGAAGCAAGCAAGTGAGACCAGGATCCAGTTCACACAGAAGAGTCTGTCAATATACGGGCTGCATAACTTCAGTCTGGATGTCAGACAGATGTTTGTGCCTATGATGCAGAAAGGAATGAACCAGGAGAAACACGCCATCTTAACGACTGTTCTCTTTGACATGACAGAGTGATACTGCAGGGGTCGACATATAGCCACATACCTGTCATAAGCCATTACTGCAAGAAAAGAGAGGTCACTGCAGGCGTAAGAGTACATTACTAAAGCCTGGACCAGACACCCAGAATAAGAGATGACATGAACAGGCGAGAGCAGATCCCACAGGAACTTAGGGAAGAATCCGACCGTCCCATAAAGTCCATTTATGCAAAAGGTGCACAGCAGAATATACATCGGTTCATGGAGGGTTTTATCCAAGATGATGGTCACAATAAGAGAAATATTCAGCAGCAAAGTTACACAATAGAACAGTAAAGTGACAGAGAATATAAATAATCGGCGATGCTTTGTTTCATTTAAACCTGAAAGAAAAAAGATTGTTATTACTGAAATGTTTTCCATCATTTTTGGTGCTTCAGCCCTGGTGGTGTCTGGTCTCTGGACACGCTGCTTATAACGTCTTGGACCACAGTGGGGAGGGAGGAGGGATTCGTAAACCACCAATTGAGGTTCAGAGAGAAGTCAATATACAAATGTATGATCCACTTGTAATCAACAAAGACGTATCAGTTGTTCCTGTTTTATTGAAAAAACATTTCTACATGATGCTACAGAGCGGTGTAGTAATAAGAAACATGCACATGTAAGTGCAAGGAATATAAAAAACATATAGAAACAGAGCCACACGTATGCAACATGAATGTGATTCAAGACAGGCAGTGATATAAATGCAGTGTGAGGATATCTCCAATAAATGATTCACAGAGATTATTGCACCGTTTATACTTTGAAATGCACTAGTGATTATAATACAGTATAAATCAACATGCGCTGACCATGAGTTTATCAAACAGATGATGATACAGCCTTGGATCTGTGTCGTCCCGTGAGACGCTGTCTTCAGCGATGCCATGTGAATGCAGTACAGAGCGAGGTCCAGCAGATGTCCTCATCTTCACATTTCAGTGACAACAAATGGAATATTAGTGTTCAATATCTTTTTACACTGTTAGCAAATATTAAAGAGGCTCCTCGCTAATCAAAGACACCACAAGCAGTGCCCAAGGTCAGGTTATAGACAGAGGGCAAAACAATGGCACATCGTAGTATCTATGCTTAGGGACGCACAGATCAACTCACAGATCAACTCATAGATAGATAGATAGATAGCAAAATAAACAATTTAATTAAAATAAAAAATACAAAATGTTCTGTGATACTATATAAATAAAAGAAGTAGTGTGGGTCTTGATGGGAATAACAACAAGAACGTTTATGTGTAAATTGCTGAAGTTGTAAAGATTGTAAAACAGTGCATAGATTGTAAAAACTGTGGTATTGTAAAAACAGTAAAAAAAAAAAAATGAAAAATTGTGTTTAACAGTGGTTTCTATGTTGTGTGTTTATGGCTCCATCCTTTCGCTTTAATGGCGCGACCTGGGGTTACAGTCCCACAGGCAATGTCTCCTAAGGAGCCAGACCATGACAGACCTGTTGCCCTGACTTCTCACCTAGAGAGAGGCATGAGCCCTCCCCTGTGGGAGCAGGGCTGGACCCTTGGCATTTTGCATACGGCCCTGGAATGGGGGTAGAGGATGAGGTCATCTACCTCCTCTGCAGATCCCTTCTATACCTGGAGAACAGGTTCTGAAACTAATAAACTAATCACATAGAGAAATAAGGTGGAAAAAAATTATTAATGTTGATTGCATCAGAAAAATCATAAAATTATATTATAATTGTGGAAAAGAGCACTGCAGACGGGTCGGTTCGATATTCACTTTATTAAATATAAACTTCTGAAATGCATTGTATGATTGTGCTACATTTTCAGCAAAGCCCTTCCACAATTAACTTTAATTAAGATCTCTAAATCAATTTGAGTCTCTCTTAATAACAGAGGATGTGACAGACATCAGGGAAACCACGTCACGCAAGCAAATTATGACAATCCAAACTACATTTATATAAATGAATGCTATGTGCTGCAGAGTATTTGTTTTTCCAAAACACAGTGGATAGGTGCACAAACCACAGTATGAATGGAAACCATGTAAATCCCAAAAAAGGAAAAGTTCAGAGTAATATTTGAGAGCGGTGCTGTATAAAACTGAGATACACAGTTAGTCAGCCAACTTTCTGCACATACAATTATTCCTTCAGTTGGATGTAAATGAGCCAAGCATCAATTAGAATGTGACAGGTCACTAACGTCACTAAGAACAGGCGTCAGCTGGTTCAGCAGCAAAACAACACAAGTTAACTGGTTTTACAAGTAAAAACAACCTGTAATCGCTTTCGAATTTTGGTCAGTTTGAAACCATAAAGGAGAGGATTCATGATGGGAGTTATGACGAGAAATTCTATTTCTGCCATGTTTTTAAGGTGCTGAGGTAAATATTTTGAGCCAAATCGCAAATTCATGAAGTCAAAAAATAAAGTTAATATTAAAGTGATCAAGGAGAATAAATGTGGCACACACGTCTGCATGAACTTGGCTCTTTTTTCTGTAGAATTTACGCATGTTCTTATGAGATATATGTAGGACCAAATAATGAATACACCATGAGCTATATAAACAAATATTGTAATATACGCAGCTATGTTGTTAATGATGGTTTCCTCTGGGAAACAAGCAAGTGTAACAATGACCCAGTTCACACAGAAGAGTCTGCCAATATAGGGGCTGCATAACTTCAACCTCGATGTCAGACACACATTTAGACCCATGAGGCAGAAAGGTAGGAACCAGGAGAAACACACTAACTTTAAGATGTTTTTTTTTGACATAATATTGTAATATTCCAGGGGTCGACATATAGCCACATACCTGTCATAAGCCATGACCGCAAGAATGGTCAGATCACTGCCTGCAAAGGAGTACAGCACTTGAACCTGGACCAGACACCCAGAGTAAGAGATGACATGAACAGGAGAGAGCAGATCCCACAGGAATTTGGGGAAGAAACCTGTTGTTCCATAAAGTGCATTCATGCAAAATGCACACAGCAGAATATACATCGGTTCATGGAGGGTTTTATCCAAGATGATGGTCACAATAAGAGAAATATTCAGCAGCAAAATGAAAGAGTAGCATAGCAAAGTGAGGGCAAAGAGAATAAACCTGTGGTTTATTGACTCAGTTAAACCTGAGAGGTAAAATACTTTGATCGCAGAGACATTATCCATTATGAATAGAAGCACAATATTACACTTTTTCCTTCCGTAGTACGACTTCATACTCAACACAGGTTCTGTCCCGTCATCTTATCAACAAAGTTTGTTTAAAGGCAGCGAGTTTTCTGAAAGCTGGTGAGAACTTGGGTGGCACACGAGAGGCAAATGTAGGCGATAAATCAAAGAGACCAGAAGGTGGAACAATATACCGGCTCCAAGAGTACCGTGAGCAAATGTCCCCCTAAGTGTGAAGATGTGTCACAGGGCATGCCCTTATATCTCCCTCACCCTGTGTCACCCACCCTAGCAGTGCCCCTGAGACTGGCTGGAACTGCTGTCACTCTGTGTTGCATGTTTCAGTACAGAGGGTTGAACTTGGGGCCTCCCTCTGTGAGGCATCTGAATAAACAACTCTGAGACGTGGACAGAGAGCTGACATCAGATATACAGGGGAAATTAAGCAGAACTGAGTTTAGCTTCTGAAGTGTCATTATAAGCAATGTCAAGACAGACCTCCAGGGGGAGGTAGAGCTCTGTATCACCCAGATAACCAACACCCGTCCATGCTTCAGAGCATTTAGATGATTAAAGCAGAGTTTACAGTGAGAACAGTGAAAGCACTCAGCAGCGTGAGCAGATCAGTTCTCATTCAGCTCCTTTCAAATGATTCCTTCATCTAAATTAGCCTGTTTGCAACTCAGCAATATCAGCAAGAATCTGGCAATATCAGGCTGCATCATGTCAAACAAATACTTGAAACCATACACCTGAGCCTTCCAAACCAAACTGACTGAACCTGCCTGTCATCTCAACTTGGTGACTAGAATAAACCTTGATCTGCTTTTTTTGTTTTTAAGAAATCATTCGAGAGTCACGTTCCTCCTATTTCATGCTTTTGCTGAATATGCCAGGCAGCCGACAAGAGTTTGCTCTTCGAGTTGCCTGGGCTCAGCTTTAGAGATATGGGGAAGAATTCAGAAATTGAGCAGATCAGTCTATCATATATTTAAAGGTGAATACCACATCAAAACTAATTGAATTTATAATTTTGGTCTGTCATATTTTGAGACCAATTTTAAATAAAAAAAAATGTTGTAATTCCCTTTTTTCCCTTTACACTATTCAAGGACATTAGATGAACATTATTGATTTGTTTTTTTTTTTTATCAGTTTAGCGATGGAGTAAAAGGTAAACATTTAGTATAAAGAGCATTCTATGAATACAAAGCTTTGGATAAAATTACATTCCTCTAAAAAGACATTCATCAAAGTTCATTTGGCAATGGATGATGGAATGAGGGTCTCCCACACAGCCAGAGACAATCCACTTGTTTTCAGCATCTTTATTCTTTCTCAGTGACACAAGCAAGCACATATTCAAAACTAAAACTTAAAGATCTATATGTTTGCATGAATAACTTTGAAGTAACGGGGCAAAAGTTAATGAGAATCATGAATATATACGTATATATATATATATATCTCATAACAACAGAATACAGCTGTTCTAGCAGTGCATATGTAAAGTATGTGCATAATATGCGGCCTTTAACTTTCCTTAATGTTCATCATGAACTGGTTTTTAAAGTCAAAATTCCACGAAATCGGTTCCAGATTTTGGTCAATTTGAAACCGTAAATGAGAGGATTCATGATTGGAGGTATGACAAGAAATTCAATTGCCAGAAAACTTTTTAGGGGACGAGGTAAATGTTTTGAGCCGGATCGCATATTAATAACATCAAACAGTAGAGAGAAGCTAAAAGTGACCAAGGAGACTAAATGTGGCACACACGTCTGCATGAACTTTGCTCTGTTTTCTATTGAATTCACACATGTTCTGATGAGAAGTATGTAGGAGCACACAATAAATACAAAAAGAAATGCATACGCTAGTATTGTTAGATATGCAGTTGTGCTGTTCACCATAGTTTCAGCTGGAAAGCAAGCAAGTGCAACAATGACCCAGTTCACACAGAAGAGTCTGTCAATATACGGGCTGCATAACTTCAGTCTGGATGTCAGACAGATGTTTGTGCCTATGATGCAGAAAGGAATGAACCAGGAGAAACACGCCATCTTAACGACTGTTCTCTTTGACATGACAGAGTGATACTGCAGGGGTCGACATATAGCCACATACCTGTCATAAGCCATTACTGCAAGAAAAGAGAGGTCACTGGCTGCAAAAGAGTACAGCACTTGAGCCTGGACCAGACACCCAGAGTAAGAGATGACATGAACAGGAGAGAGCAGATCCCACAGGAATTTGGGGAAGAACCCTGTTGTTCCATAAAGTGCATTCATGCAAAATGCACACAGCAGAATATACATCGGTTCATGGAGGGTTTTATCCAAGATGATGGTCACAATAAGAGAAATATTCAACAGCAAAATGAAGCAGTAGCACAACAAACTGAGGAAGAAGAGAATAAACCTGTGGCTCATTTTGTCATTTAAACCTGAAAGGTAGAATATTGTTATCACAGAGACATTATCCATCATGAGCAGAAAGAAAACGCTCCTTCCCTACACGTCCATGACTAACACACAAGGTCAGTCTACTCACTCTTTTAGTAGCTTGTCTGAGGACAGGAACACACAAACTGGGAATTAAAGCCAACCAATCAGTGGACTGGAAACCTTTTCATCACCAAGCACCAATCCATATGCACTGCTGTGTGTCAAATCACCAAGGTGACACCAGAGGTCATCCATGGAGAGCCTGCTGCTGTCGAAGTAGCTGCAATATTTTCTTAGATTATAGGAAAGAAGGTGACCAGCAGATGTTGGCAGGTGTCATCAGCCACGAGCAGACACACAACTGAATGTATGTCGAATGTATATCTCAGAGTCTTCAAGTGTTTTGGTCTTGGGATCAGTGATACACAACAATGCACGTATGCAGAGGCAAACTTTGGGCACACAGCTCTGCAGATGAGTTCAAGGCCGTTTGCTCTGTGTGGAGTGAGAGCATCGCGTGAGTACAGGTGGCTGCATGTGGAAGGGACCCAGCGAAAGACAGTGGCGTTGTTACACAGCTGATAAGAAAAAGGCAACGAAGGTCGAGATAAATCTCCGGGGATTTCAGTCTGCTCCGGGGCACACGCCACGTGTTTGACATGATTTTTTCTGAATAAACGCTTGAATGCTTGGAACTCAACTCTTTGCCTCATTTTTGAAAACGGATCTGTTGGGACTTATTCTGAAATGCAGGTTGAAGAACTTCCAAGTCCTGATCAAAACATTTTGTGGTAATTTTGAGAATGCAACCACAGTACAAAATGGTAAATATGTAATATGTTTTTTTATTTGTGAAACATATAAGGTCACATACATATATTAAAATAAAATACTTGCTATTTTAATAGGTCGACATTGAATATTTTTGACAATTCTTAATTCATGAATTATTTGTTCTTCTTTCTGTTATGATGTTTCCTCTGGATGTAGTTTAGCCCAATGATAAAGATATCAGCAAAAATATTTATTGCAAGACAATTAATTTACATTTAATAGAATATCTAGAGCAAAGTGTTTTCTTTTCACAAGTTTACACAGAATTTGTTCACATTCATCAACAGCAAACTACTGTGCAATTTACAAGAGCTTCTCTAAAAAGGAATTCATGAAGGAAACCTAAGGACAATTTGATGAAAATGAAAACCTAAAAATGTTCTTCTGAGGATACGACATGCAACTGGCTTCAAAATAACAACAACATCAGCTGCTTCAGCAGGAAAAAGTGAATTGGTTTTTGCAAGTAAAAACAGCCTGTAATCGCTTTCTAATTTTGGTCAATTTGAAACCATAAATGAGAGGATTCATGATTGGAGGTATGACAAGAAATTCAATTGCAACAAAGTTTTTAAAAGGTTGAGGTAACTTTTTTGAACCAAATCGTAGACTCATATAATCAAAAACTATAGTGAAACTAAAAGTGACCAAGGAGACTAAATGTGGCACACACGTCTGCATGAACTTTGCTCTTTTTTCTATTGAATTCACACATGTTCTGATGAGATATATGTAGGACCAAAAAATAAATACACCAAGAAATACATAAACAATTATGATTATATATGCAATTGTGCTGATCAGCACAGTTTCAGCTGGAAAGCAAGCAAGTGTAACAAGGATCAAATTCACACAGAAGAGTCTGTCAATATACGGGCTGCATAACTTCAGTCTGGATGTCAGACAGATGTTTGTGCCTATTACACAGAAAGGAATGAACCAGGAGAAACACGCCATCTTAACGACTGTTCTCTTTGACATGACAGAGTGATACTGCAGGGGTCGACATATAGCCACATACCTGTCATAAGCCATTACTGCAAGAAAAGAGAGGTCACTGGCTGCAAAAGAGTACAGCACTTGAGCCTGGACCAGACACCCAGAGTAAGAGATGACATGAACAGGAGAGAGCAGATCCCACAGGAATTTGGGGAAGAAACCTGTTGTTCCATAAAGTGCATTCATGCAAAATGCACACAGCAGAATATACATCGGTTCATGGAGGGTTTTATCCAAGATGATGGTCACAATAAGAGAAATATTCAACAGCAAAATGAAGCAGTAGCACAACAAACTGAGGAAGAAGAGAATAAACCTGTGGCTCATTTTGTCATTTAAACCTGAAAGGTAGAATATTGTTATCACAGAGACATTATCCATCATAAGTAGACGCTTCTATTGATATACTTAGTTTTGTTCAGTCCACCGTCATGAATAACTCTCATCGCCTCATCTCACCGTTATAAGTATCTTGTCTGAAGTCAGCAGTGCATGAGCTGGGGATTCAAACAGCCAATCAGTGGACAGGAAGTGCTTTCGTCATTAATCAGTATTGTGTATGAGCAGCATTCTCCCTCCCAGTGTTTACATTTAGAATGGGACTGACGTGGCTGAATTGCATTAGAGCTTTTGAATGCTCTTGCTAGCGATCCCGATGAGGAGCACGTTGCAATAGTCCATCCTGGAGGACACAAAGGCGTTGACCAACTTCTGGTCTGTCAGGCTGAGTTTTGCGATGTTCTTGAGATGGTAAAATGAGGATTTTCATAATTGTTGGATGTGAGTATAGGTTGGTGATGGCTGGGGATAGTGGAATATCCCAACCTGAGAAGGTGATGCTGGTGAAGGTGGAAGTGCAAACCTGGTGTGGAGTGCCAACTAGGATGGCCTCACTCTTGAAGCTGTTAAACTGCAGAAAGTTGAGCTTCATCCACACATTTATCTCCTCCAGGGAGGTGGTGAGAGTGTCCATGTTTACTGATAACA
This sequence comes from Pseudorhombus dupliciocellatus, assembly GCA_016785235.1. Taxonomy (NCBI): domain Eukaryota; kingdom Metazoa; phylum Chordata; class Actinopteri; order Pleuronectiformes; family Paralichthyidae; genus Pseudorhombus; species Pseudorhombus dupliciocellatus. Next base: position 155,886 of record JAFBJW010000758.1, read on the forward strand.
TGATCAAGAGGAGGAGCAACTATATGGCAAAAAGTGTTGGTTCTAGTACCAAGCCCTGGGGAACCCCACAGGTGACAATGTGGGTCTGTGATTTGGCTTCCCCCAGACCAATATGCTCAGTTCTTCCAGATAGGAGGAAAACCAGTTGTAGACGGAGTTGGAGAGGCAGATGGTGGGAGGAAGACGGTGCAGCAGCATGTTGTGGTCAATGGTGTCAAATTATGCTAATCCTATGTTAATTAGAATTAACGTACTCTCAGCTTACAAGGAGATGGCATTTATCAATTTAAGAACGTGTTGTTGAATCTGTTCTACGGCCCTCATAGAACTTTTCTTCACAACAGCTTAAGAAAGAATCTTAAGAGGATATTGATGAATGAGGCCCAATGTTTTACACATGTTTTTGGTGATTTTATTCTGACTCTAATAACTTAAAACTTGAAATAAAGTGAAGTGATCGTCAACACAAACATGTAAAAAGTTTTATACAGTTTATTTCTAAGGGGCGATGGTGGCCTTGGTGACTGGTGCACAGAATGGAAGATCAGAAGGTCGCCACTTCGCATCCCAGGCAGAGCACCTGTCGTGGGTGCATGAGCAAGCACCCTTTACCCCCTGAGATCTGCTCCCTGGGCTCAGACTGGCAGCCCACTGCTCGTTGCGGATGGTTAAAATGCAGTGGATCAACAATAAAAGATGATTATTATTATTACTAACAGAAGCAGCAAGTGGTTTATTAAACATATTTCTCAGTTTACTTTGATTATTTTATTCATTGTAATGTAACTTAATTAACATCAAGTTGGTTTTGCATAAGAATCTGTACACTAGACCTGGATACTCTGAGTATAGTAGTTGGCTGTATTGTGCTGAAGACCAGAACATAATTGAGAATGTTTTGAAGCAATCAAAATGTTGGAATGAACTATTGTAGTTAATTTAATGGTACTGTGTGTACTTTTATCGCCAGGAAGTTGAATGAAAATTTACTTCTTTCTCCTTTAGAAAAACTATAGCAATGTTTTATTTTGTACAAAGAAATAAAATCTTAATACCATCTAAACAGTATCAATACAACAGTTTCCTTATAAAAACTTATTGTAATATGCACATCATTTCTCAAAAAAGAACCATTGCACATTTTAATTGAAATATTTACATTAATGAAAATCATGGAAAGATACTGACAGAAAACTACAGATAAAAGCTGGTCTGGTGGTACAAGTGGTACCACGAGTTGTACTAGTGGTACAAAGTATGTCCATTATATAAGGCCTTTAAGTTTCCTTAAAAGCTGTTTTTAAAGTACCAATGCCGTGAAATCTGTTTCGAATTTTGGTCAATTTGAAACCGTAAATGAGAGGATTCATGATTGGAGGTATGACAAGAAATTCAATTGCCAGAAAATTTCTGAGGGGACGAGGTAAATGTTTTGAGCCGGATCGCATATTAATAACATCAAACAGTAGAGTGAAACTAAAAGTGACCAAGGAGACTAAATGTGGCACACACGTCTGCATGAACTTTGCTCTGTTTTCTATTGAATTCACACATGTTCTGATGAGAAGTATGTAGGACCACACAATAAATACACAAAGAAATGCATACGCTAGTATTGTTAGATATGCAGTTGTGCTGTTCACCATAGTTTCAGCTGGAAAGCAAGCAAGTGCAACAATGACCCAGTTCACACAGAAGAGTCTGTCAATATACGGGCTGCATAACTTCAGTCTGGATGTCAGACAGATGTTTGTGCCTATGATGCAGAAAGGAATGAACCAGGAGAAACACGCCATCTTAACGACTGTTCTCTTTGACATGACAGAGTGATACTGCAGGGGTCGACATATAGCCACATACCTGTCATAAGCCATTACTGCAAGAAAAGAGAGGTCACTGGCTGCAAAAGAGTACAGCACTTGAGCCTGGACCAGACACCCAGAGTAAGAGATGACATGAACAGGAGAGAGCAGATCCCACAGGAATTTGGGGAAGAAACCTGTTGTTCCATAAAGTGCATTCATGCAAAATGCACACAGCAGAATATACATCGGTTCATGGAGGGTTTTATCCAAGATGATGGTCACAATAAGAGAAATATTCAACAGCAAAATGAAGCAGTAGCACAACAAACTGAGGAAGAAGAGAATAAACCTGTGGCTCATTTTGTCATTTAAACCTGAAAGGTAGAATATTGTTATCACAGAGACATTATCCATCATGAGCAGAAAGAAAACGCTCCTTCCCTACACGTCCATGACTAACACACAAGGTCAGTCTACTCACTCTTTTAGTAGCTTGTCTGAGGACAGGAACACACAAACTGGGAATTAATGCCAACCAATCAGTGTGTGTGAAACAATACAATAAATTGTTTTGGTCGACTCTTCTCTGTGTGTGTGTGTGTGTGTGTGTGTGATTATGTCAGCTTGTTATGGATCTGCTAAATTCCCCATGGACCGGTGGGAGCTGCAGCAGAGGACATGGGTCAGACAGGAGGAAGAGTTGACAGTGACTTTACAGCTTCAATGTTCCCGTCAGACTCATTAAAATATTCAATAACTATGATAAGTGTGTCTGAAGAAAGAGTGCGAGTGTGAAATGTGACCTTTTGCACAATTGTTCTTATATTTATAGTCCTTTATTTGAAAATGTGTTAATTACTGTCACATTGCACAGCTTCTTTTCACATAGTGCTGCACATGTTTACACAGTTTCTTATGTAACAGCACAAGTGATTATTTTTCTATTTGCACTGAGTGATAGAAACATTCAAATCAGTGCCAGTGGCTGCAGTTATAACTGTACATTTTGGGCTCTATAGTTTTTCAGAATTATTGTTAAAATTTGATGACTTTTTAAAATGTTTAATTTTCGGAAAAGCACACAAATTATAGAGCAAAAAAACAAAAAACAAACAGGATGATGAAGAATGAGGTCACAGCCCAACATGATGAATGCAAAGAAGAATGTTTTTTATTGGATAAAATGTGATTTATACATCACATGCTTGTGCACATCACAGTAAATCACACATTTCATTGAATAGAAAGTCATGATGATCGAACAATTATATATATGTTATATTTCACACAAACAACATCCTGTTAAACAATTTTCAAAACAAAAAAGTGTTTTCCAGAATGACCATATTCTGTATGCAGGCCCACACAAGGCACTGACTTCATCTCACACATTTATGCTGCGGTTTCAGAGACCTCATGTTTAATGTGACACTTCACCTTTTCCCTTTTAATATAAACAAAATTCACAAACTTGTTGCGTATTTTGGTAAGTTTGAATCCATACACGAATGGATTCACAGCTGGAGGAATAAGTAGAAATTCCATTGACATAAAGTTACTGAGATCTTGAGATAAATTACGGGACCCATATCTCATGTACAGTAAATCTAAAAGGACAGATATAGAAAAAGTGGTCAGAGAGATCAAATGCGGCAAACATGTTTGCGTAAACCGCCCCCAGTTTTCTGTGGATCCTAAACACGTTCTTATCAAAAATGCATAAGAACAAATAATAAATATGAAATGTGCAAAATAAAACACAAGATTGAAGTATGTGACGCCAATATTTGCCGTGGGTGGTGAGCAAGTGAGGCTAAATATCATCCAGTTCACACAGTAGACTTTTTTCACATGTGAGCCACATAAACTTGTTCCCAACAATGTCGCTGTGTTCATAAACATGCAGTAAAGAGGCACGAGCCACGAGAAAAACACAAAGACGGTGACTCTCTGCTTCGTCATGACTGAGTGGTAGACTAACGGTTGACATATGGCCACATATCTGTCGTATGCCATCAGGGCCAAGATGGAAAAGTCACAGCAGATTGATGAATGTATCACGAAGCCCTGCAGCATGCATCCGGCATAAGAAATGACATGAGATGTCAGGAGGTCGACGAGGAATTTGGGATAAAATCCAAGCGTCCCATACAGAGCATTAGCGCATAGACTACACAGAAAGATGTACATCGGCTCATGGAGGTTGTTGTCCCCAACAATGGCAACAATGAGGCTAATGTTTCCCAAGAGAATAATTAAGTACCACAGTAGAGTTAACAAGAAGAGAGTTATTTTATACTCCAGTGCCAAATCTAAACCTGTCAGAGTTAACAGTGTGACAACGGAACCGTTGTCCATCATTTCATCAAACATGCAGAGAATCCCTCTTACCAAACGAAACCAGTTACCCAAGTACCGGCCTGGAGAACCTCTTCTCTGTGTGACCCAGTGAGGTGAGAGACTGTACTGACTGCCTCATACAAATAACAGCCTTCTCCCAGAACAGACCAATCAGTGGACGGTAGAAGACGCTGGAGGAGGGATCAATGAATAACGATCAAGTGGGTTATTGTGATTATTAGACCGCTCGTCGTGTGATCAATCTACAACCAGAGGCTACATCTCTCGCACCAGAGAGCTGCAGCTCCTTCTTTACTGCTGACTCCCCCCGGCCCATCTCCTCTGTCTAAGGGACATTCCAAAAAAGGTGGTTGTGCTTTGAATCTCCAAAAATGTGTCCCATAGGTCGTTAAATCATTAACATAGTTTCCCTGAACGATGCATCAGTGATGGGCTGGGTAGAGCCACGTCAGATCTGGCCCTGTCTTCTCTTTCTCTTTCAATGGATTTGTTTTGCGTTAATGTCTTTCTGTAGCATTTCCTCCTCCTCGGGTCGAGTCCTGTGCAGCCGGCCATTGTTTTGTCGTCTTCCTCGGTTCTCTAACTCTTGAGTTTTATCTCTGTCGTCTGTGGTTTTTAAAATGTCTGTGATTTCACTTTTAGATTCCTCACGCTGTTGGTTAATGTTGCCTCATCACAAATCTGTGGCTGTGGCTGGGAAGACCGACCCCAGGTCGAGGCTTTGCAGCACGTGGGCGACCTCTGACGAAACGGGGGAAAATGTGTCATCAGATTTATAAAACAGTGATAACAGTGTTTTTTTGGGCTGGCCTTTAATGACTTGATCCGTCTGGGACCTGAACCTGAAGAATATGGAAATGTTGAGGATTTAACTTGAGTAAAAAGTCAAAGTGTTCCTTGATGTAATTGAAATATTACATGCATTCATTGCATTATTATCACAAAGAACTATTATGGACTCTCACCCAATACGACTTTGCATCACAGACTCTGGATCAGCCAGCAAGGCATTTGTTTTATTTCATTTTCATTTGTTAATGTATCATTTCATTTTTCATCTGTTTGTTTGATTGGTCAGCAAGAAAAAAACAACCGCTGCATCACTTTAAAATAGGTTTTCAATATTGTGAAAATTACAGTTCACAAGGTCATTATATGTATCATATTCCGAAGGCATTTGGGAAAAAATGTGTCCCAAAAAAAATTAAGCCAAGTTTGCACAACATCCATAATACTTTCTACATACTTATTAATAATTCATCAGATAAAATAATTAGTAAGACAATGATGAACAAAGGTCACATCAGCACAACACAACTTTCTATCACTCTGATTTCTAAGGTTTAGCTTCTTTGTCATGTTGTGAGCAGCAGAGCATTCTTGTTATAATTTTTCTAATTTCTGGTAACTTCAGGCCATACACGAGAGGGTTCAGAATCGGAGGAATCGCAACAAACTCAAGTGACAGAATTACACCTAGAAATGGATTCAGCTCTTCGACATTAATTCTGCTGAGGGCAACGTCACAGAATACGGTGATAGAATAATTGACAAATGTGACAATGTGCGGCACACAGCTTTGCACGACTTTGCCCTTGAATTTGTTATTGCGTTTTCGACACACACAGAAAATGCGAACATATGTATACAGGACAAAAGCCAGGGGAAGAAAGACTGTGCTTGTGGAAACAAGCATGCCAACGAGGTTATTGATCACAGTAGCAACACACGACAGCTTGACAACAGGCCAGTTTGCACAGAACACCTTCGGTATGTTGTTGCCACACAAAGGAAGTCTGGAGGACAGAAAAACACAGATCCCGACAGAGACGGACGGAAAAACGGACGCTAGCACAATCAACTTAGACACCACCTTCAGGGTCATTTTGTTGTGGTAGTGCAGAGGCTGACATACAGCGACGTATCGATCATAGGCCATGATGCCTAAAATGGTGAGCTCATAGGAAGCGTAGGTGTAAATGATGTAGATCTGAGTGAAACACGCCGGCCGTGAGATCAGGTGAGAGTCGGTCAAAAGGTCTCGGAGGAATCTGAGGAAGAAGCCAGCAGAGCCGTACATAGAGTTAACAGACAGGCACATAATGAAAATGTACATGGGCTCATGTAACTTCTTCTCTTGTGATATTGCCAGTATAATTACAAGATTGGCCGACACAATAAACGCATACAGCAACAGACACAGGACAAACGTTGGGTAGCGGTAGCTGCCTAAGCTCACAAACATGGTGAGGTTGAAATAAGGGGGATTGCTACTGTTTTCCATGCGACACTCAGAGACCCAGAGGTGGGTCGGACATGAGCCCACTCTGCAGTCTCATCTCTGGTAGTTACACAGCAGCTGCCTCCCTCCCTTTGCCCTGTCTAGTCCCTGAGATAACTGATCCAATAGTACACGTGTAAATAAAGACCACCAGTGAGCAAAAAAGTGAGGCTAGAATCAAGTCCTTCAGTTCACTGTGCTGTCAAATGATCCTGCGGCTGGCTGTGAGTGGTCTGTGTCAGGAGGGTAACCACTGAGGGTTCAGCATCGCAGCTGAGAGGCTCTTTAACTCGTCACGCACACTCTTATTGCATCATCACGGGCGTCACAGACCGTGGGGAAAGGAAAACTTTTCTCTTAACTTTTTTCGTAACAATAACCAACTTTCTCTCTGCGATACATTTTTCAACCAACAATGGCCACTCTAAATAACTTCTACTATTTATGGCATTTAGTTCACGCAGTTTTGGAAAAGTTCCTGCTCCCGTTGACATGACTGCATCAGTCTGCCCAAATTAAGCTGGATACACATCACTGTGTACTGGGGAGCCTCCAGTTGTCATCACAGCTCCAACTGGTTTTTAGTTCAGATCTGGGAGAGAAGAGCAGCCACACAGAGCGCATACCTGACACCTGAGCCTGGGTTCTGGGTACACAGACACATGTTTTAACATGTTTAATTGTCAGTAACAGCGTTGTAGGAAGAGAATACATACAATCCAAAACTTGTTTGCCGTGGTGCCTGATGCCGACTCTTCACTGGGAGATTCGTAACAAGTGCACAACAGCAATATTTATATACGCCATTAAAGTTCCTGTTAACTTGTCCCTTAGCAAACATTTTTATTGAGTTATTCTAAGCAATACACATTGCTTGTGTGCTCGATGCCACGTTGTACGTTAGTGTGGCCGACTCAGCTTTGCACAGTTAACTTTCTGACCCTGTACACTTTTCAAAACAACTGTCCATATTCCATGAGTGATGTAAGGGTGCTGCAATGACTGTCCCTAGTCCCTGTGCCCTCTTCAGTGCCCACCACGAGATCCCTGGAGCAGCGTCCCCAGGTGCATGAGCCTCAATTAGTGCCACCCGCCATTACCCTGAGTTCCATTTTATTAGAGGAAAGAACTCTACGTGCAATGCTTCTTTAAGGGCCCGATGTGGCTTGACATCACTGGTTAATGATGTCAAGACTCTAATGAGAGCCCATGGGGCAGGACGTTATAACGCTATAAACGTTCTAAATACTGAACAATTAAGTTGGAAGTGGTCAACAGGTCATTATCGCCATCATCCCCCCAAGAGCAATTACACACCCTCGACTTCCCTGGAGGCCCATCCAGGGCAACCAAGCCAAAACAAAAATGTTTTTCGGTTTAGCGAACGGTCAAGAGAATGAAAACTAAACTTTACTTTCAGCACTGAGCAGCACTTACAGCTGCTGGTGTACTGGAGCAACACAGTGGTAACGGACTGATGAAATATTACTCATGCAAAGGTGTATAAAGCTCATTCTAAACTCACACACAGGTCTCCATCATGTACACCCCCCGCCCCTACCCTACCTAAGTTAACTATCATGGCAAACTCTAATCCATAGAATGTGATTCACCCTCCCGTGAGCATGAGTTTGCTCTTGTACAATATCTTTTCTGAACAGAAGACAGCTCCTCCCTCCAGGCTGTAAATGTTTGTTTTCTCCGCTCTTGACACTGCAGCTTGATCTACTCAGTAACTCAGCAGCGGGGAACATAGCAATTATTTCCCTGCGTGTCTACAAATAAAAATTAAACGCAGCAACGTTGCGAAACAGTGGGAGGAGTGAAGAGACTGGAAGAGACTGAAATAAAACATAAGGTGGAGTTTTGCTAAACAAGAGGAACTTCAGGAACAAAGATCGGCCGAGGCAAAACTGCCAAGACCAAAAGAAAGCCCACCATGACGCATCGGTTCTTTGAGGGGAAGGATCACGCAGCCATCTACCAAAAGTATCGCTTTGCACTTCCAGAGGAGGTCAAACATATCATTCTTCAGTACTTAGACACAAAGGTAAGCAAAGAATTCTGTGAAGGTACAACGCACTCTATACACATGCCAAGTGCTCTGTAAGGAGGTATGATGATTGGTATCTGTTGAGAGTTGTTGGGGAACCTGAAGTATGTCTCTCACTGGCGAATACTCCATGTACGGTTCCGTCCCCAGAAGGGACAGCCTCATGTGCTTGCAGTGGATCTGGGGTGTGGAACAGGTCAGGCCACTCGACAGCTGGCGCCGCACTTTAAGGAAGTTGTGGGGATTGACATCAGCGAGTGTCAGCTCGAGGAGGCCAGAGCGGTGCCGGGGTTCTCCAACATCGAGTTCAGGCATGTGCCTTGATCACCACATTCAGGGTGAAGAGAGTATCTGAAGTCGGATGGTGAATAAGTGACTGTTGAAGTTCAGGATGAAGAAACTGAAACGGTCGTATAACTGCTGCTCATTGGTTGTCTTTCTCTGGCTGTATATTTGTCGGGCGTGCAGGAGCGGGAGAGCAGAAGAGCTTCCATTTCCTGACAGCTCTGTGGACCTGGTGACAGCATCGACGGCTGCCCACTGGTTTGATCACGTAAAGTTCCTCGCCGAGGCAAAACGGGTTCTGAAGCCCCGAGGCTGCATTGCTCTGCTGAGTTACACTGTCAAGGGCAACAGACTTTCCTTCCAGAACTGTGGAGAGCAACTCAACAGCCTCTATCAAGAGGTGGGAGAAAATAAGGATAGAGCCACAAGTTTTTTCCTATTTTACTTGTTTCCCAATTGGTCTATAGAACCAGTTAGTATATATATATACATACAGACAATAAATACCTCAGTGCATAAAGTAAAACATTCCTGGTTTTATTCTCTCTGAAAACTTGCAGGTGCATCAGCTTCTGCTGCCACACACCAGCAGCCTTGTAGTTCAGTGCAACAGTAAACTGGAGGAGTTGTACTCTGCCATCCCTTTCCCAGACAAAGAACGGTAATTACATCACAGACTGTGTTCTGACCAGTCTACCTCTGCCATGGAAGTTTGTTTTTTTTTTTTTTATCTGCATCTATCTTTTGTCTGAGTTCCATTCTATTCCTTCACATTGAATAATACATCATCCTCCGTTGTTGACGCAACAGGATTGATCGTATCCAAGTGAAGTCGTCCATCACACTGAAACACCTGCTGGGATTCATTGAGACCTGGTCCACGTTCCAAACGTACATGAAGCAGGACCCACAGGCTGCCAGCGAGCTGCTGCGCAACACTCAGGAGAGGTGACGAGCACACGCACACAGAATCATTGCTGAATGGTTTTATTTATTTATTTTTAATCAAACATTTGTTTGTCACTACTTCTCAGGTTTCTGGATGAAATGGGAGTCACATCTGTGGACACTGAAATAGAGTGGACGATGGACTATTTCTGTGTCCTGGCCTCTAAACCACAATGATAAGCCTGAAGAGTGAGCTGGTTGAACTTTGTGCTCTCTCTTGTGTTTGCCAACAGTTCTCTACATCTATGGTTTGATTCATGTGTTCATGTGTTTTTGACATTAAATACTATAACTATTAGCCTGTGCAAACCTGGAATTGAAATGCTTGTAATTGACCCTATGAAAGTACAGGTGTCAATGGATCCAAAATGCACTGAGGACAGATTGTGGTCGTAGCTTGTCTTTCCTTGTGAAGCCACTAGGTGGGTGGAAATGGTAATCATGCACATCGGTGACAAACCAGAAACTGAGCAGCAGCTTGCAGCCATCGGCCGATAGGAGGTCAAACACAATCAAGTGCACAACAGAATATAATATTTAACAAAAACTTACATGGCGAGGCATGAACGTGAACACTGACCTGGACCGACGGTGACATGAATGCGACGAACTGACCAGAGGCAAAGGAAAATCAGGAGACTAGATACTAAACTGACTAACAAGGAAACAAGACACAGGTGGGAGCCAGGGACAGGAAGTCGAAAAGGAGAGAACATACTTCAAAATATAACATGAAATAACTCAACAGGAACATGACCTTCAAAATAAAAACACGAAACATGAGCGAGACTATAAAATAAAACTTGACACAAGACTAAGACGATGGAATACAACCAAGGAACATGACACAGCCTTCAAACAATACCATGATAATTATAAATATAATATATGATTTCTAAATTCCAGGAAGCAAGTGGTGATTTTGTCGTAACAGCCCTTTATCTCAGGAGATTGCCTTTACACCAGTGACCATCGACAGCTAGCATCCTTTAGCTCTGACACCTCAGTCACCAGACTGTGTCTGAACATGTGATCTTTTATAATTACACTTCTATTAGTTCACTAGGGGTTGTCCCTTTAAACAGGCTCATTATGAAACACACCACACACCAGCACAGATGGGGGGACCTCCCTCTTCTCTGGCACCCTGCTGTTTCCCTTTTGTGTGTGTGTGTGTGTGTGTGTGTGTGTGTGCCTAACTGCCTGCAGCATGTCAATGTTCTCTCCTCTTATCCAGTGTGAATAAGTAGATAAAAGCGATTGCTTTAATCTCTATATCTCTATAGCTTCTCCAAATCGGCTGTTCACACAGGCATCGGGTAACAATGGCTCATCGTTTGTTTGAAGGCAAGGAGCATGTTGCTTCTTACTTAAAGTACAGAATCTCTCCATCAGAACAACTGATGCAACGGGTCCTGGGATTCCTGGAAAAACGGGTAAGTGCAAGAGGGGACGAGGATGGCGGCCTCTAGAACTAACTGAGGACAAATGTTACAACCAAAATGTTGTTTTTTGGGGGGGTTTGTTTTACAGCGAGCTCGTCCGTTTGAGCTGGCAGTGGACGTGGGTTGCGGCCCAGGACAGGGCACGTTGCTCCTGGCCAAACACTTTGCTTCTGTGGTGGGGACAGATGTGAGCCCTGCCCAGCTGGAGTTGGCCAAGCAGTTCTCTGTGGAGGCAAACATCACATACAGGTGAGCACGGGCAGCCTGAACTTAACAAGGGTTTAAATGAAAGGCTAATGTACATTTTTACAACTGCATTAGCTTGTGTGTTATTTATTGTGTGTGATTTTTCTTGGTTACGGAGGGAGAAGTCAAGTTAATCACGCAAAGAAATGCAGAGTAACATATCAAGAAACCACCAGCATTTCAATATATACATCATTAGTTCCACTCTGTTGAACAACTTGGCCGAAGAGAGAACAATGTGACCCTTGTCTGGTTAAAGTGGGTCAAGCTGGGAGGCCCACACTGCAGAACAAACAGAGAGTCAACCAGATAATAATCCCCTCCATGTGGTTTGGCATAGAGTCCATATTTAAAATATGAAATAAGCACAGCATGTAGCCACTGATTGAATCAACGCAGTATCAGGTGATAATTTAGTGTTGGTGATAGACATTACCCTTCAAACGTTTGGGGTCACCCAAGCATACGTTCAGCATCCACTGAAACTCACACTTTAATTTCTCAAAAGAGTTGCAAATGATTCCATTCAATAGCAGATGCTTGCAGCTGAAACAGTCATTTACCTCATTAACAGTGTACACAGTCTATTTCTGATTATTTAATGTTTTCATTGACAAACAAAGTGCTTTTCTTTCAAAACTAAGGACATTTCTAAGTACATCGTACATGTACATTACATGTAGCAACATCAGCTTTCAGCAGTTCTCAATCAGACTTTGTGGCTTTTGTATTCTATTTTATTTTGAAGGAATCACGACCAATCCATGGGAACGAAAGCACCATACTTCCATTCACTGAAAGCCAACATAGAAAGCAACTAACGAACAGAGAAGTCATGTATTGCCCAAACACTTGGCGTGAGAGGAGTTTGACTGGGCTCCCTCTGCCCTCCCCTCTGCAGAGAGTGTGCGGCTGAGGAGCTGCCGTTCGCTGACAGCTCAGTGGACCTGGTGACAGCCATGACCGCGTTCCACTGGTTTGACAGGCCGCGCTTTCTGCGGGAGGCCCACAGAGTCCTGAAGCCCCACGGCTGCCTGGCTCTGCTCAGCTACACCATGGACATGGAGCTCAGCTTCGAGGGCTGCTGCTCGCAAGCACTCAACCAAGTCTGCAGAGAGGTACGCACGCAGTGGGAGGGGTCCTGTGGCTGTGCACACTAGCATCTGCACGGAGGAATACCGTTTTAAGTTTAGGAACATGCAGACGTCGTGGCATAATCAAGTCAGTGAAGGATGCATTGTCAATGACCTGCCCATTGGTTCATATTGGTTCCTAAGTATCAGAGGGGAGATTTACATGCCCATGTTATCAGACAGGCTTCATCACTGCAACTGAAGAAAATACACAGAAGAAATAAATACAATACAAGCCAGTCACCATTGACAACACTGCCATCTAGTGGATATTATTGAGTAGAACACCCGACATCAGTGAGTTGATGGACTTTTCTTCATGATTTGAGCAGTTTTACGCAGCTTTGAAACTTTACCGCCACCCGCACCTCGGCAGCAGCTCTATTGAGTTATATCGGGAGGCCTATGGATCCATCCCTTACCCAGACAAGGAGTGGTGAGTGAATCACTTCCTTCACTGTAACTTATATCTTTAGCTCACATGCATCTCGTCAATAATCACACTTATATCGTCGGCATGGTCATAATTTAAAGCTCAACAAAGAAGACACTTGACTTTCTCACACGTGTGGTGTATTTTATGTGTGTTCATAAAGGCAAGAGTGTGTGCGCGTGAGAACGGCCAAGCCTCTGTCCAGCTACATGGGGATGGTGGAGTCTTTCTCCAGTTATCAGGCTATGCTGAGAGATGACCCCCAGAAGGCCGCACAACTCTCCAAGGACATCTGTCAAAAGTAAATAATGACACACCGTTGTTCAGAGATGTCTGAACTCTCTGAATGACATATAACCCTTGATTTCCCATGCTCCTCTCTGTCCAGGCTGATGTCTGTGATGCAGGTGACCTCAGCAGAGGTGGAGGTGGAGGTGGCGGTGAAGTATTACTACCTGGTGGCCCGAAAACCAGAGGAGGCCTGAGTCCCCCTCCCCCATCTTCAGCTCCAGTCATGATGGACACGGAGAATCTTCTTAGTTTTCCTTCTTCCCTTTTTCTCTTTTTTTTCTTTGTGTGAGGCTGTTTCTTTAAAATTCCACTAGAGGGCGGGATTTGATCAAGAGTGCATTACTTGTCTATTTCCTTTTTCTCTCTCTGAATTTTAGCAGCAGTAATCAGTGTTTAGCATGAGGTGGTGGTGAGCTCAGTTTTATAACACTACAGGAACTATGCCCCCCCCCCCCCTTTATTGTTCCAAAAATTAATAAAACATGACTGTCCACCACAAGAAACAAATGATGAAACATAAATACATTACATATTAAAAAATGTTGAAAATGTCTCCTTTGTCTTTATTTCTTAAAATATGTGAAAATAAAAACACAAGCCAAGTCATTGAGTCATGTAAAATGTAAATCACTGAGGAGGCACACACACCTCGTGACTGAAGGACATGAAATAACGTCAGAAAGCTTCCCATGTATTATAGCATATGGCAATATCAAATTACAGTCTCAGCTATTTCTGAGCACGTCCTGGGAAATTACAGCTAATCTAATCAAATCGAATCTTGATGGAGAACTAATGTTAGTGCTCACTGGTCCAACTGTTCTTCTGTTATCTGTGAGCAATGTGTTTTTTTCCCACACAACAAATCAACAAAACTAAACAAAGAAACTGCTTATTAATAGTTTGAATTTACATTTTACAAATAGATTCCACCCTTCTTCATTTCCCCTCTGCACAGCGCAACCATGAGGCATGACTCCAGCAAACATATGGTCGGAAACAAGAAGTGTCTTGTTTTGACGTGTGCGACGGGCACGCTCTTGCAGAGGAGTTTTTCTCTCGTAAACAGAGTCGACAAGATGCGCTGACATCTGGGTCATGTGTTTCCTGCAGGGAGCCCCAAGCCCCGGGTGTGAGACTCGCTTTCTACAGGATTAAGATTGGAGGCCAGTGGGGCTGCAGTCACAGCTGGATGTGATCTGACAGCCAGATGTGACACACACAGTATTTAGTGGTCGAATTTATGATTCGAATAAGTGCATTTAAAGTGTGTTGTAAGTGAAATACAAACTTCTCCATCTGTTTGTGTTGCTATGTCATCAAATCCAGATTTGAAGGAGGAGCTAAAGACATTCCCTTCACCCTGATGTGTGCTTTGCTTACACACTAAACTAACATGACACTTGCTGAACGTCACGTGTCAGTTCACAGTTGTTTGCCTTGAGATCATATATAAGAACCTTGAACCCACAGGCCAACACAGAGCTTAGTATTCACAGAAAAGGATCAACAGAGGGTCGGAGCATGTGAAGGTCTCGAAGACACATATAGAGGATTTTAAAAGAAGCAATGCAAGATCAAATGGAATAAGAGCATTTACAGCGAAGCTATGATGTGAATTTCTGATCAAAATAATATGAATATGTTTGTAGAAGACCAGAACTGCTCTGGGAATTGCTTGCAGATGTATGATACTTAAAAACTTAATGCTGATTTTCCATGTTTAGCTTTGGAACAGGAAGCAGACGTGTCCCAGATGGTCTGAGAGGTCTGGAAACTTCATAAGCAGAGCAGCAGATCTTAACTATATTTAGCCAACACTTGGCGAAAAAGGAGAGTTATTTAAACACAAAGGGAGACATTTTAAATATAAGACAACCGGAATGATGTCACAGAAGGGTCGTAACAATATTAAATTCCTCTTGCAGTCCTTGAGGAAGAGCTAGGTTCGTAAGTGTGTTAACGTGTTCATACAATCCTTCACTGCAGAACCTTTCCACTGTTGAAGTCAATGTCATTCAGGACTAGTTGAAATCCTGCCTGGAAAACATGTCTGGCTGTTTTCTCTGCTCACTTAACTTCAGCACAATAACAAAAGCAAACAGTGAAGGACGCCCTTTGAAAAGGAGTGAGTGCTCATACCATTATCACGGGGGGAAAATTCTTTGGTAAATCTGCATCGTTGGAAGCCTGATGGCCAACACCTGTCCAAACAGATGAAATCAAATCAAATCACTCGCTCCAAGATTAACAGGCTGCACTTCTCTTTTCTGTTTTAAAGCAAAGCCGCAGCGCAGTCAGCAGAATGTTCTGCTTTCTCCACGACACATCTCCGTCCCCCTTAGTCCAACTGGTCGAGTGAATCACAGCTCACCCTGGGAGCGAAGTGAGCTGTTCTGCCAGCCAGCCATCCTCCTATGGAGGAGCAGAAACACTGAATAGTGAATCAGTGGCTGAGGTCAAAGTAAGGGTTAAGGTCAATTCTGGGTGAGGGTTATTGTGAGCAAGTAATGTCTTGAGTGTGGGTAGTTGTGATTGGTCTCCAGGAACTGTGTGTATGTGTGTGTGCTTCAATACTTCTTCCTAACTGTTGTGTTAGGGTGATTGTAGTAACATTTAGTTTTGTTCCATTACCCCCTGCACTGACTACATCAGTTAACACATTTCTTTTAGGCTTGAGCCTGTACATCTGCCTTCAATTCATGTTTTAATTTATTATTTTTCATTACGTTTGTGCAACAATGTTCATTCTTCACGATAGAACTGACCGCAACGAGGACGTCCCTACGCGGAACTGTTTATCCTTCCGCGTGTCTACCCGGACAACAATGACGAACGGCAGTAGCCGCACTTCCGTTGCCCATGACGCCGGATCGAAGTTGTGACAGCTGAGTGTTACTGTCACAGCAAATCCACCGGCAGCCTCCGGATCCCGGGCGATTGTGAGACATTCTGAGGCGGACGCGCTGCGACAGTCGGCGGCTGCAGTGACCGACGGCGCCCCGAGCAGAGGAGGCGGGTGGATTATGGTGTAGCACGGAGAGCTAGCTCTGAGACAGCAGGTAAAAATACACACAACACAACGCTGACACGCACTGAGGCAGCAGCTAGGGCACCTGGGCACACAACTGAAAGTGGCCTCCCCGTCGACTGAGAAGAGCTGAGCCATCTAGGGGAGGAACGACGACCCCTGAGCTGACGCCGGGTTCAAGCGCTCACACACACACACACACACACACACACACACTCTCTAGCTAGCTGTGATTAGCAGTGTTAGCGGTTGTTGTGACGCTTAGTTCTGCCAGAGCAGAGCAGTGACGAGGCTCAGGAGCTCAGACTCAGAGAATTAGCTCCGTGACTGTGAGTTCTGGGGGAAGGTGCTGCTCAGTACCACGGCAGGTTCGATCACATCGGGGCTAAACCCTCGGTTGTTTTTGCGGAAGTGAACTGAAGTCGCTTGGCTAGTGTTAGAACGACCACCACCAGGCTACGCCCAACGGCTGAGCTCACTCCATATGCAGTGTTCTAAAAAAGCATGTACACAAAATGACGGGGGTTCCCGTGAGGCTGTGTCAGGGACTGTCTATCTGTGCTGTTGCCCAGCGGGATCAGTGTGTGTAAGGCGGTGCATCATCCTTAGTGTTGCTATTTCCTCCCTGCAGCTCTGGGACTAACATCCAGGTAGCCCGTGTGTCAGCCAGCTACCCCAGGCTGCAGTGATTGACAGCCGGGGCAGGTGGGCTGCCTGTTACCTGATACCTTCCCCCTCTGCCTGTGCTGTGGCCCAGCCGGAGCCCCTGCAGCGCTCAGTCTGGACCATGGGTCTGGACACACACTGAGACACTAGTGAATAGCTCCGGTTGAGAGATGGGTTGAAAGGTTGCCTCCAGAAATGTAGAATTCATTTGGAATATGTCCCAGACTGACCACAGGAGCAGCGGTGGGTCATCCACTGTTGGAGAGGTCAGCGGTTTGATCCCTTAGCGAGTATGGCTGGACACTAAACCCCAAGTGAACCCTGATAGCTGTGACTATATATAGAAGCTCTTTATGAATGAGTATGGGATTAATATGAAGCCCTCTGAGTGGTCAGTGAGACAACAATGCATTCTCTTTACAACAACTGAACAAAAGCAAAGTCACAGATGAGTGACTGCAGGCTGTCTGTGTAACCAGCGATCGATTCCCTCCTCCTTCTCCCAGGTCCAGTGTGCACTCTGCATTGTGTTTTTTGAAATTTTTTATCTGAAGCTCTTTTCTGCATCTCACTCAATGGCACGAATTCCCACACAGTATCAATTACCCTGAATGTACAAAGAACACACCTACTACAACAAAACGCACACATTCACACAGTAAAAGAGCGAGTGGAATGCATCAACACCTAACCCTGTTCCAGCTGACAGCATGTCCACCCTTAGCCACATGAATGTAATATCTTTCTCCTCTTTTCTGCCGCGTGATAAAATGAAGTGTGTGCTCTGTATCCGGTCTCTGGGATTGTCAGGCATTTGAGCAGCAGTGCAGTGCAGCAGCGTGGGGCAGACCGAGGAGGACATCAACAGCGTAGCCATGCTTACTTTGGCCAGTAAACTGAAGAGGGAGGACGGAGGAAAGACTGGACGTGCCTCTGGAGCCTCCGACTCCACCCACAGAGTCTCCATCAGAGACCGCCTCCTTACCAAAGGTACTCTCGTCATTTCTTTATCCATGCAATATCTCTACTTCTACTCATCCTTTGGCATGTGCAGCCTTCTCCAGTCAATCACAGCTGTCCTTTTTGCAAACTAGATGTCATGAAGACAACACTCTAGAACCACCACACAGAGGCAGAACATTACCGACCCTATAGCGATAACTTTTTTCTAGACTTGTAGTGTGTGACGTTTTTTTTCCCCCAATTTTTGGGAAGGCCGAATGAAAAACTTAAAACTTAATATCTGTTGCTCTGTAGGGAAAGTTTCAGGTTTCCTAACAAGCTATGTGCATGTGTATCTTTGACGTTGCCACGGTTCCTCTCTGAATCATCGTTGTCTTTGTCTCTCAACAGAAGTTGCAGAACTGGAAGCCAACCTCCCCAGTAAGTACACCACTCACCTCCATGCACTGCAGAAACTGAGTGGGCTGCGTCAGACTTCTTTTATAGGATTTATTGTTCTGTTCCTCCTCTAAAATTCAAAGCATCTTTACTAGTGTTTCAGCCAACTGCAGTAATATACCGTACATTACTATAGTGTTGTAATACTGTGAATATGTCCATTTTTGATTGTAATGTTTTGTTGAAAGAATATTTAATCTGTACACAACCAAGTCATTCATTAAAGTATGGACGGTGCAAATTATTGCCTCATTCATTTTGCTGTAGGAAAACTTCTATAAAGCATCATTTCTCCAGTTTTTCATTTTTGAGCCAGACCCACCAGCTCTGCTGCATTCATCTTTCTGTAATAAGATGGAGACGAGCCACAGTCTTTAATATTAAACCCAGACACACACACACACACACTAGCTCCAGGGCCTTGATGGGTTTCATGCTTGTCAAAATTGTCATAAACATCCTGGGATGGATTTGCTCCAACAAACTTGACTCTAAACTTTAATTTCAGCGCTGGCTCCTGTTTTTGAGAATGAACAGAACCTCACATTTATTATTCAGTTATGACGTTATTCTTTTGCATGAGAGAATAACCCATGATGATTTCTTTGGCACCTTGTTTTTGTCTGTGGTTCAGTGAGTCTGTCCTCTCAGGTCAGGGCCATAGAAAAGACTATATGTGTCATTTTCTTCCTGCAGGGAAAAAAATGAAGGGCTGTTTTTGAATTAAAAAGTGATGTCTGAAGTGCAATGATTGTCCTCGGACACCAGGGGGGAATGTGGTGCCACAGGGATTCCCACAGGCCTGTTTCATACATATGCTCTGTATGAACAAAGTGCCAGTGAGCATGGAATCAAAATACAACAGTTCATTTAGACGGAGAGAAACCAATTATTGGACATATATTATTATAGGCGCTTTAACCTTTTGCCCCGTCTGTTTCCATCTGTTCTGGTTCAGGTACGTGCAAAGCCAGTTTCCCGGATGAAGACCAGCTGCATCATTTTCAGCTGGCTGTGTCTCCTGGTAAGACCATGACAAGAAAACAATCTGTTTTTCATGTTGTTTATTTAAATCTAACAATTGAAAAGTTATTCCTGTTACACAAGATGCAGGAAAAACTAGGAACACTTGATGCCGTTTTTAAACTGGCTAAATATGGCAAATCACTCCTTCTATTTTTTTCCCTCAGTGAGTCACTGTCGACATCCTGAGCGTTCCGGAAACTGCCTGCTGTCTTGTCAGTGTTGCATCTCGCATGTTGCAAAGAAAAAAAATCAATGGTGCTCGTCGTTTCCCTAAGAAGTTAATATTAGGAAGTCCACAGACTTCACAACTATTTATTTACCAAAGCCCAGGATCTTCACTGGCAAAATAATCTCTGCCTTTTGAGGCTGGAGCCAATAAGAAAGACAAACAACAAACATATTCCTCCTTGTCCTGTGAATATTGAGTCGCAGGACTCAGACCAGGACATTCTGAATCAATGTGATAAGCACAAAAAAAACCTCGGTTTTATCTCCATGTCTATTTCAAAATCAAAGTGAAAATCAACAACCAAATGTGAAGAGTCTGTGAAGAGCCACCACCCGCTGAATACACATTCATCCAAATCCACTGATTTCTCATTTCCAATCTTCCAGACAGTCTGTTGATTTTTGTTTTTTTGTGTTGAACACTAGAGTCTTACGTGTGTGTGATGGAGTGGGAGACTGCAAATGTTAGCAATGTGTTCCTAAGCCTGTGTGTGTCCCATAAAGTATTCTACCCAAGCCTTCTCTGTATTTCAACATTTCCTCTGCACCGCCATTATTCCCTAAATCCAATCTGCTGGCTCAGCAGTGTTCCAAGCTAAGTGGGCTACCTGTCGAACATCAGACAAACACAATGTTGTGGAATTACCCAAGTCTCTAGAGACTCTCTTACCTCGCGCTCCCGGCTCGTTATCTGTCACACTCACACGTTCTCGTTGAGCTTTCCAATGTCACCTTCTCATTTCCCCAATCATATTTCTTGATCTCTTTTTTTGACATTGCCTTAAATTAAAGCATAGCTGTGTGTGTGGGTGTTTGAGTATAAGAAAAGAAGGAGCAAAGCTAGGTGCTGGTAATTGGGTGCAGCTAAAACATGTAGAGCGTATTTTCACGAATAATTGAATAACAATGCACCAGACTTGTGCTACACGTGCTGTAGCAACTACCAAGGTAATAACAGCTCATAATGTCATAAAATCACACATGCGTAATGCAAGACAGTCCCAGCAACAGCTTAGCAACGTTATCTAAACCAATTCATTAAGTAATAATCATGTGAATCTCTACAAACAACTATGCACATGCACAAAAATATGGGAGGTTTTCATTTTAAATCCCTGTTCTCTTTGCTTCTACATTGACCTCACAGTGTGTTACCAGCCAGTGCCTAATTGCTCATGTTCATGCAGATATATTTGCTGAGTTCAGTTTGTTATGAGAACTATGATGCAGCAACAACCTTTGGCGTGCATTTTGGAGAAGATGATGATGTGACACCTCAATAATTTGAGAGCATCTGTTTGATCGGCCTCGTGTGCGAGCGCCGGTGCCTGTGATTCATCCGTCTCTGCGCTGCCCGGACTCTAGGACAGCTCACGAAGGCCTTTGTCGGCAAAATGTGCAGAGAAAAGCAAAGACCGGCAATTAGAGCAAAGGTTTGGTGTCATGTTCTTTCAGACCAGTTGATGAGGAGAAGACTTGGTCAATTATTCAGAAGGCTGTGTCTGTGGGTCCTCAACCACCACCACACACCATCCATCTCCCCTTTTCATTACCCTTGACACGCTCTTTCCTCTTGTGTTTGCTCTCTTGCTTCTACGTGCTCAGTGCCCCGTCGAGTTAGGGTTGCTTCATCGATCGTCATTATTATTTCTTAACACAAAGCCTTTTCTGCTGGAAACGTAGCGACATATCCAGAGACCATAATTTCATTATCTTGTGGATGAAGTCTGTAATTTCTCTAGAGGAGAATTCTGTGAACAAACGATGTACTTAGACTGTTGTACCTCTTGCAAGAATAAAGTGTCCAAGTCTCATTTTGCCTTTCCTCATACTGTGCTGCCAAATGTTCTTTCCAGCAGTGTGTAAAGTAGACACTATCAGCACAGGATCTTCAATTTGTACCACACAGATTGAAATTGTGGTGAGGCAGGAAAATCAAATTCAAAGGGAACTTGCCCCAGGATGCGGCTTGTCCAAGATTCTTTATACTTTCACCAGCGTGCGATAAAATCATCTTGACATCGGGGCTTACAGAAGTGCTTCTTTCCATTATTTTCCCTCTGTCTTTATAACCGCCGCTAGGGAGCTTATCTCTAAAGTCACGTCTGTCCCGTGGTTTCTTTATTTATTTGGAAGGAGGATTATGTGAAAAGTACTGAAGAGATTTCACCTAAGTTTGTGGAAGGATGGCCAGTCCAACGTCTGTGTGTGTGTGTGTGTGTGTGTGTGGCAGAAACAGGCCATCCCAGTGTTTGTAATGAATGGCAAGCACCGGTTATTCAGTTAGTATGCTAATGTCTGTGCTTGCTTGAGAATTGTTACACAGATAAACATGGTAAACAAAGGATTACGCCACCAGCAATGGTGAGAGGTGTTTTGTGAAAAACAACCACAGCCTGTTATTTAGTTGGTGGACGGCCAAGTCGAGGCTGTTCGGAAGTTCAAATCTGCAAAGTAGTGCACGGCTTCAAGTTCGAGTCGGAATGTAGTGTAGCTTTGTGGTTAGACAGTAACTGTTACTGAAGAAGCTCTGCTTCTGCCCTATTTTATTTCAGAGAATTTCACACACGCAGTCAAATCTGTGCTAAAGTGCATCATTGTACACTTTTCTAAAAAAAACACCTTGTCACCAAATGAAGTGATCAAATGAATTTGCCTCAAAGATTGAGGCTTTGTGTGTCCAGTGTCTTGTGACAGTGGCGACGGATTGATGCAGTGAATTATTCATGACCTCTGACTGCAGCTGTTAGTCAGTAGACGATCTCTTGGGCGTTGCAGAATATAAGCTAGAGTTTAGACAGGGCAATGTTTGGTTTAGTGAACGTGGTGACACTGAAAGGTCACATATCCTCCATCTGCTCCCTCGAGATCACGGTGAGATGAGGGTCGATTCCTCCAGTTGAGCCTCTCATTTACTCTGTTGTACGGATTGATTGAGCTCGGCTGAGCTGCTCGATCTCTGCTGATTTCTGTGATATTGAGTGCAGATGCGAGCCGCGCCTTGTTGATGATAAAAAGGCACGGAGCAAAACAGTGTCAACATGAAAACTCATGTCCTTTCCTTCCCTCCCCGTTCTCCTCCAGATGAAGGTTACTACCAAAGTGGAAGGTTTCAGTTTGAAGTCAACGTTCCCGAAGCCTATAACATGGTGGTGAGTTGTCCATTGTGTTGACGCTCGTCTGTTGTTTTGAGAAACAAAGAAGTTCAAGGTGATGACGAGAAGCTGTAATTACCTCTCAAGCGCTGCACTTATCTTTTCTGGATGAACTAAATGAGGTCAAAGCCGCTCAGTTCCACTCATTGATTGACTGACCCCGCATCTCAAAATGTCAACGAGAACGGCATTATCTCCTTTGTCATCCGGCTCGGCAACGCATCTCTTTTAAATGAATTTCAGCTAATCTCCGCTGACACGGATAGGTCAGCTTTCCTTTCTGTTTACTGATTTACCTTCAACAACCAGTCACTCATGTCAAGAGCACGTATTAGAATCCCAGACAGCATGAAACCGAACTGGGTTCATCACCCTCCAGCCTGGAGACGTAAATGATCAAAACCAGGCGAGGCTTAAGCCTGAGGATGAAAGGATGAGTTCCACCTGTCGTCATCACCGAAGATTGGCGTCCTCGATATCCCGGCTCAGAAAATCCTCTCATAAAGCCATTTTATCATGGCTAAAAATATCAAGATATTATTTTAAGGCAGGGCTGGCGGTACCACCTGTCTGTAACGAGAGATGGTTCCTGCACACACAGCCTCACCTCTGCCCTCAGGTTTATTGCTCATTTCCTAGACAGACACTGTGAGTCACCAGGAGCAATTGGATGTCCACAGTTCAGACTGAGATCAAACTGTGTATAGTGCCATTGTTATATGACATTTTCTAATGTTACAAGTCCAATCTAATAAACCAAGGACTGTCTGACCAGTCATCTTTAAACCCTGAATTGAATGTAATCGGAATAATGATGTTATTGAGAATTGTAGATATAGCTGTAAAGGCTGGTTATATCTCCTTGCTCATTGAATAATATGTTAACAATATCCTTTCCCCCTCTTTCCTCTGGATTAACGTGCAGCCTCCTAAAGTGCGATGTCTGACCAGAATATGGCATCCTAACATCACAGAGAACGGAGAGATCTGTTTGAGGTAATTCTGCTTTTTATCCTTTCCAACACGACCAGCAGCTTCTTCTTCTCTGGTCTCGCCGCTTACAAGTTAATTGGAAAAGTAAAACATCAATCTGTGCTGTGAAGGTATTACACAGAAAATATTGTAAAACAATGTGTATTCTTTTTCCACAGCTTATTGCGGGAACACTCTATTGATGGTACAGGCTGGGCCCCCACTAGAACATTAAAGGTAATATTACTAAATGTGATGTACCTTTATTAAAAACACATTGTTTTTTAAGTAATTTAAGTGTAACATTGTAGTTTTAACATATACCTCAGTCTTTATATTTACTAAGGAGGTTCCAGTGTTATTGCTGTTTGCAGTATATGCTGCATTCACATACACATTCATCCAGTATCTTGCCCAACCCAAACATCAATCCACGACTCCTTTACTCTTCCAAAAAGTCTTTCTTTTATGGGCCAAAATCAAGCTAAAAAAACATACAACACAAACATATAATTGCTTCCAAACATGCCCCATCCCCTCATAACACAGTTGACCATATTAGCAGTCAGCTATTTCAGGACCAGTGGACATCTGCCCTTTCCTCCTGAGGGAATGTCCCCATGTTGTCATGTGTACATCCATATTTGTACGGTCAGTCTCCCAGAATGAAATTGCTGGTAAGAATAAATCAAGCTGGGCATGAGGAAAATAAACCTGGTGATGTGCTTATAAAGACAACTCGTGTCTCTGCAAGCTTCACCCACGTTGTACCCTTGTTCAATGACATGGGTGAATGAAATACAACTGCAGGCTGATGAGAAGGCTGGCTGACATTATTCTCAGTAACCGCTGTTGTAATTACGACAACATGCGAGTGAATGCAGTTTCCTTTAGGATTCGAGGGACGGGGGGGTTTTCTTGAGTTTCTGCCAAGGCTGGTCGTTACGTTATTGTCAGGATCTGTCTTTCCCTTGAGAGGCTTCTTCCTGCTTCAAAGGTTCGATAATGGTGTGTCAATAAGGGCCACTCCTCCCTTGCTCTCATTGTTTCTGTTTGCTGCAAGCGTTGACATACAGTACTCCCCAACCTGGACAGAATGAAGAGCATATTCCACCTGATGGAAGACTGTCAAGATAGATGAATTTAGGTTTTTTGCAGTGTCATCTTGACAAGGTCCAAGTCTTGAACATACTGTATATTAAGCTCAATGTGGTAGTAATTACAGGACACGCAGAGAATGACACTAACAGAGGAAAACTCCAGCATGATTGCACTCAATTTGTTCCCAGCCAGCCAGTGACAGGATGTGCTGCATTTGCTGACATTGATTGATGCATCTAATCTCATGTTGATGTCACATGTTTTTCCCCTCATTGCATCCATGTTACTAGCTAAAGCTAATATGGTTTGTGGTTTTAAACAGAATTGCTTGGTAGACTAATAAAACTGAGGGTTAGAAAAATAACATAAAACGTTTACAACGTTTATAATGCTACTGAAATATCCAGTGTCAAATAGCCTTTGGCTTTATCAGTCCTCATAATTCAATTCTGTGGCTGTTGAGAGAGATATAATGGACATACACAAATGCAGTACTCATCTAAGCACATTGTGTAAAAATGGTGTATTCTATTTTCCATTCCATTCCTTATTGTGAAATGCACATCAGTGTGCTCTGAGCCTCAGCTGTGCTCTCCCGTTGTGGAAGCGTCTCTTCCCTGGCC
Source organism: Pseudorhombus dupliciocellatus (assembly GCA_016785235.1). Taxonomy (NCBI): domain Eukaryota; kingdom Metazoa; phylum Chordata; class Actinopteri; order Pleuronectiformes; family Paralichthyidae; genus Pseudorhombus; species Pseudorhombus dupliciocellatus. The sequence continues at coordinate 181,370 of JAFBJW010000758.1, forward strand.
TTGGCGCTGTCAGAAAGCGCTGCAGGGAAAGGAGCTTTGCATACATTGTGAGTGCTTATCTTGGCGTGTGTTTGCGTTCATTATAGCACACTCACGCTCAGGAAACACTCACGTCGTTGGCATGAATGCGTCTGGGCGACGTTTCACTGCACACGTACGTGAATTAAAGCTACTTTAACAACTCAGTGTAAATACTCAATTGACAAACGAGAACTCAGATTGTTCTCCAATAGCTACGTTATTTGAATTCCAGCTGTAGGTCAGGTACAATATTCTGTCTGTCTGTCATACATTAATATACGAAAAGTGTCAGATTTAAACCTACAGTGTTGCTTTTGCACTTGTGCATTCTTTGTGTCCTGCCATCTCTTGACGTGTTATTTGTCGTCTGTTTACTTGGTTGTGTACGTGTGAGTTTGTTCGTATGTGTGAGAGTGGAATGGAACGGGTTCATGTGTCGTTGACTGTGTCACAGCGAGTGCACAGAAACGTGTGAAAAACAAGTAACTCCAAAAGCTGTGAGTCAGAAAGGATTGTTTTAGTTTTGAGTGGGTGATGCTGTCTCTCTTCGCTGGTCGCCACGCTTCCGTATTTCAACCCACACACACACACACACACACACACACACACACACACACACACACACACACAGTGCCATTGCTTTACTGGTAAATTTCATCACAATGCAGAGTTTTGCTTTAGGAGAGTTTATGGCACTAGGGGCAGTAAAGAAAACGATTCTGTTGCATTGATGCTCTTACATTTTTGTGTATTCTATTGCTCCAATATGAAGACCAACGAGTGGCTTTTTAGCCCAGGTTGATTACTGTGATTATCTGCCGAGCATCGATGCATCGAGTGAACTCTCAGGGTGTGATGGACTCTGTCAGGTGGTTTTGACAGGCTGTTGGGGAATATGTCAAAAGTTTTGATTCTCAAAAAGGATTCCCACTCTTTGCTGTGACACTGCAAATTATCGTGATGTGGAGTCCTAGAAATAATGAGTGAGGCTGCTCAAACTGAGGTGTTCTGGGCCCAGTCAAGAGTCTGACTTCAGCCAGTGGGACTTGAAACTCCAATTCAAAAAATTTCTTTGACATTGCCGACCAGCTTCGAGTTGTTAGTCCCATGGCCCTTACATTTTGAAACCCTCTTTTCTTTTGTGTTGTTGCTTTGTGGGGAATATAGAAATTCAACAATTCCCTTCAAGGCCATGGCATCTACTGTACACACAACCTGAAGCACCGGAAAAGCTTTCACATTATTATGTGGGTAAGGAGTTTTATAGTGGGTGGACATCAACTGATTGTCATTTCTAACTTTAGGTTGAGTACATAAAAGAACTGTCCTCACCTTCAGATGCCTTCGTGTCTAAGTGCACTCACTGTTCCAGTGTTAGTATTTGACCATTAATGCTTTTTCCTGTTCTTTTTCCAGGACGTTGTCTGGGGATTGAACTCCTTGTTTACTGTAAGTTCAGCTTTTTTAGGCTCACTCACATGATTACGTTGTTCAAAACTCATTTAGCTAAAGCAGCACACTCAGTTAGTACGTGCGCAAATTTGATGAAGGACATTTTGATCATCAAATAACCCTAGAAGTCACATGAATATGGAAAAGCTTTTGGTTTCAGACTTTTTGTATCTGTCCTTACAGAGGAAAATCACAAGTTTGACTGCTCTTGATAAAGAATTTCAGTATGATTTAGGCTGTAAAGAACAGCTATTGAGAAGCATGTTAAAGTCAAACAAGCCAGACTTCAAGCAATTAAATCCTCAATCCAAAACGTCCTATTTCCCTTCATGCAGGCTTCTAGCAATTCTTCAGCAATAGATTGCAAATATCTCTACTTAGCCTGAGTTCAGCACTGTTTTGATGATGATGATGATGTTGATGGTAATTTACATTGACTCGCGTCGATGCCCTAAATCTTGCCCCCTATTCAGGAAACAACCTCTCAGGCCGTCTTCCCTGTTATCTCTATTAACAGTCTTGTTGTGCAAAACATCTCTAAGGCAACAGCTCAATTACGCAATTTTATTTGTTGCAGTTCAAGTCCATGGTGACATTGCAGCAGTAAATATTTCCGATAGGCAAAGTTTTAGGTGGTGTTGAACTTTGAAAAGTTCGGCAGTAAAAAAAAATGTTTTGAGAGATTGAGGCCAGATCCCCCGGCACATGTTTTTCCTCACATCCTCTCCCTCCTTCCTCCGCTGCAGGACCTGTTGAACTTTGATGACCCTTTGAACATCGATGCAGCAGAACATCATCTGAAGGACAAGGTGAGACTCAAACGTCATCTTTAATTCTGTTTCATCTTTGGGAGAAAAAGTAGATTCGGTACAAACAGCGAGAAGTCATTTACATCCAGATAGTCACCGATAAATTCTCCCCAGAGTGTCTGCAACTTCCTTACAGTGTCCATAATCATATTCATACCCTTGCTCCTGCTGCTCAGGACCTACGTTTATAGCAGAAGCTCTCACCAATGCTATTTGCCTTTTGTAGGGAGGAATCATGTGATTATCTCTCGAGAAGGTTTTAATCAGGCTGAACAGAAAAAAACACATTGCAGCCTTTTTCCAAACACAATAGGAGTGATGTTGCATTCAAGAGCTGCGTGCACTGAACAGGTGTTATTAGAAAAGCCACTGAATTCATGCGCTACTGTTTAAATCAGCGGCTCTGCAGCACGGCAGTAATTTGAAAGTCAAATCAGAACTAAACTACTCTAGGTCTCTCTAGTTCTCACAGCCCTTGCTTCCCTTCCCTATGTGGGCTATTTTGAATGTACAGCTGGTTCACACACACCAGTGTGTATCAAGTCTAACAGCGGGCAGTGTATAATCTGGGATTCTGACCAGGTTCTTGTTAACCGATATTTCTGGCAAACAGGAATGGAAGACACGCTCACAGCAAATCGAATATTCACAGTGTTGCTTCGACACTTGCACCCAGGTTTATTGGTTGTCTTCTCATTCATTTCCATCTCGTGCCTCAGCTCTCTTTCATCCAATTACATATTAGTACATCAGACTGTGTCGTAGTGTTTGGAAGCTGATGTTCTTTGGTTTGCTTACAATGATTAAAAACTCATACAACACTGCAGAGAGCCTCACAACCAGAGGAATAGCTGTGGCTGAGTTGAGTTGAGCTGAAAGCATTTTAAAGTACAACATTTGTCCTTTGGCCCTTGGAACAAAACTTTCCCATGATGCATTGGGGTGTTAGAGTGATTGCCATGTGACCCCCCCAGTAGATGTCAAAGTTGTTCTGTGTTATTTTGAGAGGGGGAGAAGAGAGACAGAGCAATAGTAGATGTTTTTAAAGAAGGCAGGTGTGCACTGGAAAACTAGAAAATGACTAAATGAGCTCCTCAACCAGGGAGAGGTCTGGACGAGAAAACAGCAATTTGAATGGTGAAGAAAACCCACTCATGACGAATGCGTGACATTTCATTTTTTAGACCTTTGAAGCAGGTGTTACAGTGAAGGATTCATCTCAAGAACAGTGCATCACTTGTGGAGAGACTGCACAAACAAAGTGGACGTGCATAAATAGAAGATGAGCATTTTTCACTTTTGGCTGCATGAAAATACATTTTTGTGGAAGTCGTGGCGCTGCTCCGCTCGGCTGTCGTGGTTCTCTGGAGTCGCAGCAACTGAAAACACAAAGTCAGCCAACCATGACCCACTCCCACAGAGTCACTGAGTCAGGCCGCTGTAATCAACATCGGCGGTGAGAGGGTGGATCCGTGGGAGTTTGTGTGTCAGCACGCGTCCATGTTTATGCATGTGGATGTGTGTGTTTGTGTGCGTTTGGGCTTTTGAAGTGGAACTCCTTTTGTGGCTGCTCGCTGAATACATTTACCGGCTAAAGTGGCTGAAAGGAAACACTCTCGTGGGCTATTTAGGGAGTGTTTGTGCCGCGTGGATAGTTAGCTGGTTGCTGAGGCGTCACACTGCCGTTAGTTGGGAATGGAGTGTGTGTTCCTGCACACATGCTAAAGTGGAACGGACTAATCGGCGTGAAGGATTGTGAGCTGTATCGAATGTGCATGACGGTTTGTATAACAATTTAGATGATTAGGTGTTGCAGTCATATTCATTTCATGGTGACTGAACATTGTTGAAATAAGCGATCATCAATGAATGTCACTACAGGTTTTCACATCTTATATCTGACCAGGTGTCAGAAGAGAGGAAAATGTCAGGACATGTTCAGAAGAGACAGGGTGAGCAGGGAGAAGTGCACCGTGCCTTTTAATACAACACTAGCACAGCACATTATGTAAATGTCATATCCATGAAATGGCAGATATGTGCAGAACATACACACATAAACCCACACCTCAGTGTTTGGACATAAAAGGTTCCTGCCTGTGCATGTGCGAAATTTATGCAATGTTTGATAACGTGGTAGTGACCACCTGTCCCCCCTGTGAAAGCAACAACAGAGCTGGAATGGATGGTTTGTTAATGTCCATCTCAATTTTCTGATTGCTGATTAATTCTAGGGACCACATTTCTATCTATTACACACTCAATCTCTTGTTTCCCTGAGGCACTTCATGCAGTCAATAATCAATCATGTCAACACGTGCACGTGTGTACTCTCTTTATCCCAACTGTTCACCTTCTCAGCTTTCTGCCAATGATCAGCGGTGGCTGTGGTCCTGATGGGACTCAAAGGTGGAAGAGGCTTCAAGGTTGTGCACGAGTCGCAGACGAAGGCGACAACATTCACTGTTGAACAGTCCATACTTTAAAGAGAAGCAGTTTGAAACCTGACCGATCATTTGTGCTTTCAATTTATCCTCACAAGCAATTCTTTATGAAGCTTGGTTGGATTCCAGCAGGTGTTTTTGCCTATTCTGTCAGACATTTCCCTGTGTAACGTGATTTAGGATAGCAATGCTAAACTTGCTGTCACTCAATTTCAAATCAATTCTTTTAATCTGACTGAATTGTTAACAGGAAATGCTGTTGTTATGTTGTTAGGAAATCCTCCTCCTTATCTTATCATACTTCTGGGTCGTGGGAGGAAGGGGCATCCATCTTTACTTCGATGTCTATTGATGAAACTCACCCAATTCTGAGGTTAAACCACTTTTTTGGGTCCAGGGCATTTCCCCTCTGCAAAGATTCTTTTGTCAGGCCAAGTGTGAAAACACCTTCACCACTGTTGAGCTCTCTCATGGCCTCCACACCTCTGCATCCCCCTGTCACCTCTTTCTGCCTCTTCCTGTTCACACCCTTCTTCTCCTTTAATGTTCCCTTGGCACTGCAGTTTTCAACTTTAAGCAGAAATGCTGGTACCTGCAGGGTTTGATGTGGGTCCCCTTCCCCCAATGGTGACACATCTTTTGGCTACGTGTGCAGATTGAGAGGAGCGTTAATTGCATTCTGTGGCTGAAACTGGTGCCAACAAAGTTTTGGTTCAATTTAGCAACTCGCCAAAAATGACATTCCAAAGAGCTGTTCTAATGTTTTCTATATTTCAGTGTTAGTTGTCAGAGCACTACACTGCTCGCTGCTTGGGTTCAACTGTCCTCAACAACAGAACGGCTGCATGCTCCATTACACCAGTAATGTTTAGAAAATATCACTTGGGTTACTTTGGTGCTACCAGTGCAGTTTTCTCGACTCTGTACTGCATCATCATTAATTCCTGGATTGAATCTCCCCAACACGGCGCTAGTGTGCCACCAGTGGCCCCAATTACCGCTGTTTCTATGATTTACTACATGTCTCGCTGCAGCACAGTTTTGCTTGGCTGTGCACTTTCTTGTTAAGACGGAGTAAAGAAAATCTTTTCACAAAATTGGAAAAAAAGCAAAAACAATAGGAGGCTGGTGGGCAGCCTCTGAGCAAAATCCATGATATCATGTTACCCCCTCAGAATAGCCCTAATAGGCTGAGAAGAAAGAGACGGGAAGGAGAAATAATGGACACAACTGAGGAGGAAGGGGAGAGAGGTCACACACAGAGCTGCACTGGGCCGGATGTAACTGGGTGGGATGGGGAGGAGAGGGCATGCATGGCCAGAGGGAATGTGACCAAGGAGAGACACTTTGAAGAGACATAATTGCAATGTGATGTGGTGTCACGCAGGATATGTATGTATACGAAATAAACTTGCAGGTATAGAGTTGATTAGCAAACATGATTTTAACTGAATTCACACACCCGTACGCAACAGAGCGATGTCATAGAACAGTTTCTTTTAACGCCTGGTCTTCTTCAAATTCGTCTTAATCTCATGCACTGTTCATGTCTGTCTCCCATCCAGGAGGATTTCCGGAATAAGGTTCAAGATTACATCAAGAACTACGCCAGATGATAGAAGCACCAACATCAGCCTGCAACAATCAACCAAACTACTCTACCTTGCCTCTGCTTATCTTGGCCAACTTCCCGACGTGTGTGAACCAACAGCTGACTCTGTGACACCTCCGACTCCTCCCCTCTCGACGCCACGCCCGCCTATGCCCGCCTCCGTTCACCCAATTTGCAATAAGCACCATCTCGCCGGAACAAAAATCAATATAAAAAAAAGATGCGTTGCAAAGAACAGACTTGCATAGAAAAGAAGATTCACCTTCAGTCATCCTAAAGTCTAGTGTCACAATGAGCACGAAACCTTCATGTGGCAAGATCACCGGTTGGAATTGAGCCATGGCAACAAATGGGACTTGATGTGAGGACCCCCCCCCAAAAAAAAAAACAAAAAACAAAAAAACCTTAACTATTTTAGAATTCAATGAATCATGACGAAGTAAATGTGACCAGTTCTCTGTTCCAGTGCCTGCCATGTTTGTGTTGCTCAAGAGAAAGTGCATGTAATATCACACACTCACACACACGGTGAATATATGTACATGCATTTCTTGTCTGTTACATACACACACTCAAGTCTGACAGCCTTTAACCCCGCCCCACTAGACAGCATGTGAATGACCACATTGTCCCGTTGAGTTGTTATTCTTGCATGTACGCACACACACACACACACACACACTTATTTCAGCCTGAGTGGGATAAAGTACTACTCCTACAACCACAGCCAAATGTATTGTACTACATTAAGCTTAGCATTTGACTGTTTTCCGTTCTCTCCTCCGTCCCTCTGTATTTCTGTTTCTCACACACATTTGTTCTGTTAGTTCTGTTCATACTTGCAGTGCAGTCGTTACAGCTCTGTTCCCCATCGGTGTGGGTTTAAAGTACTGGTTTAGTTGGAAATGTTTGTTTGGCTCTTGGTACGGCGCCAGCGTTGGCATCAGCCATTTGCTTACCACACTAGCAAAAGGCTTCAAGTTCATTTTACAGGAATGATTCCTCTTTTTTTGTTTTGTTCCTATTTCTCTCACTTCTTTACTTCCTGGTCCCGACCCAACCTATTGCAGAGTGTCACTACAGAGATGTGTCTCTGCTCGAACCTTTTGTCTTGTAAACATAACATTTACTGCAGCTCTTGGCGAGCGACCAGCACCCACTCCTGGCAAGAGAGCGCATCCACTGGCAGAGAAGAGAACTCTCAAACCCCCACTATTAATCTGACATCTGTCACGTTAGCTGTGTCGAACTCTGACCCCGCCGAGTCCCCCCATGTTGCATGGCCACGGTTTGATTCTGCACGTGCAGTTAGAATCACTTCTTACAACGATAAGAATGTTCAGAGTCTGCAGCTCTGTCAGCTGATCATGCTGCTGTCATTTCCAACATATCGCTCTCGTGGTGTTATGTCTCCTGGCGTCGGCCTTTTAACGTCACGCTGGTCTTGAAGCAACCATTAAACATTTTTGGTCGATCATGTTCCTTATTGATTTAAACGGGGACAATTTGTCCCTCAGTGTCATTTAATCAGGTCAGTATGGAAGACAAACGCCTCTGAAGTGACAGTCAGCACTTTAACCTCATGGTGGTCGGCAGGTCAGTGTCGTTGTACTGCAGTATGGACTCAAACCATTTACTGTCACCGGACTTGATTACAGCGCAGTGTGCGCACGTTCCGCTCGGCCCTGGCTCCAACGTCGTGCCTCAGCTTTGAGTTGTGCCCATTGCTGTCGACCTGTCACTCCATTCAGCTTCTGTCACACGTCCATGACGCAAAGTCTGATCTATGTAATCTGCCAGGGGTGCGTTTGGGTGTCAGAAACAATTTGTTCAGGTTTGAATGTTTTCTGTTCGAGATGTGTAAAGACTGAACATCTGTGCTCGTTGAGTGTGTGTGTGTGTGTGAGCGTCGGTACGGCGCGCTGAAAAGACGGGACGTGTTAGCATGCTCTGGTTTTCCTCTTGCTCCCTCTTTTCTTTCTGTTACTCCGGCCCTTTCTCGAACAGCTCAAAGGAATTTGTTTTCCGTCACAAAAGCGAACAGATAGTTCTGTTGTAAGCGGATGTCAGCCGGCGCCTTCCATGGCGTTTTCCCCACGTGCGCCTGATCCGCTCAATCCTCAAAGGCTAACGCTACATGCCTCGTCATTTGAAGCCGTCCTGCGTAATTGCAGTGACAGCTAATTGCCTCCAGGGCATGGTAGCCCAACACTCTTGGTCATAGCCTTACTAATACTGACGTTAGCTTCCCTCGGACACCTGTCCTTTAGTTTGGCCGTCAGCGATGTTGATATCTGCCCAGGGTGCTGCTGGGAAATATCTCTGTTTGGGTTAACTTCCTCTTTGGTCCAGGGGAGAAGATTAACCACCAGTTCTTCTCCAAACCCTCAACCTTTTCTTTCTCAGATTGTATATCCATTTTTTAAGATATATTAAAGAGAATATGAATCAAACAATGTGGCTTGTTTTATCCTGAGCTGTAAACAAGGTGTGATTACGTCACCACTGATTCTTCTGCTGGAATGTTTATTTGTCTCCCAGGGTTTTGTAAGTGTGTGGACAACATGGACGTTGATTTAACCTAGTGTACACTAACAAACTGGTCCTCCACTTACTACGCCCTCCAGCAGTGAAGAAGAAAATAAACTCAGTGTTTAACTTTGACTCGAGTCATGTGGCTAAAATAATCAGAAGAAATCTCTTTTATTTTATTTTGTATGGTCGAAGTACTGAGTTTTATTTCCACTAATATTTTTTACTGTTAATGTATTTTAACCTTTGCTGATATAAAGTGCACGTGTGCAGCCTGTGTGCCGTTTAGAGCGCTACGTGCGCTTCCTCTGCTCCACCCCTGCTAAGAGGGGCGGGTGCTCTGGTTTCCTCCCACAGTCCAAAGACATGAGCTGAGCCCCGCCTCTCGCCCAGTGCCAGCTGGGATTGGCTCCAGTCGTGGTGACCCAGCAGTGGACAAGCGGTTGATGAAGAGTGGGTGAATTGTCAGTAATGTGTGCTCACAAACCCACATTCCACTTTACTGAGGAGGACACACACACACAGTCATCTGTCATTCACCCACACAAGCTGTCCTCAAACATTTTTGGTGCCGTGTGTGTGTCTGGTGACGGCTGACAGCCAGGTAATGAGATGGAGGACTGTAATGGATCTAAATGTATTTCTCTGGATGCCCTGCTGCCAATTCACCCGCCTGCTGAATACATTCCGATTTGAGTCGTCCTCAACTTGACGAATAAATTAAATGAATCAAAACACAGCTCCACTCCCATTAACGGTCCACAGAGGAGGACGGGGAAGTAATGAGGACCAGTTGCTGACAGCAAACCTGCCGGAGACATCACCTAAAGTGAATAATGGGTTCAAATGACGGGCTGGTCGTCACACCTGGTCCATACTGAGGCAAAACCAATAACACCAGGAGGTGACGTGGAATAATTACAGCCTTGTTAACAGGTTCAGGGAATCTTTGCACACGTTGTGTTTGTGAAGAGAACGTGACAACTGTGACTGGGTGTGTTGTTTTGATTGCGACAAATTAACCAGAATCAAGGTGTCACTGCTGTTCTGCTGCCTAAGCTGCACTTCAACAACTTTTAATGACTTGTTGCCATGACAACAGCAACAAATGAGGCTTAAGCTGTGCTTGGAGACGAGAAGAACTCACATTTCCAATCAGCCCCTGAGCCTAGAAACGCTCACGTCACGATGAGGTGGTTTTGCTGTTGTCTCACTCGTGCTGAGGTTGTACATTGAGCACATCTATCTTTCCTTGTTTCCTTTGTCCTTCAGCCTCCATTTCTTATTCCCATCCTCCCCTACAATGTCCTCCTGTGATTGAGTGGTCGACACACCAACAGCCGAGATCATCGGTGATGTCATTCAGCCCCGCAGCCGGACAGGAAACCATGTATCTGATGTCAGGCTCCATCTTTGTTCTTTAATTCGCCGTGCGAGTCTGTGTGTTCGCTCCGTTCGTCTGTCTGTGCGTTTGTTGTGTTGACCCGGTGGGCGTTCGGTGCCGGCAGCTTACTTGCTCGCCTCCTCCTCCGTCTCATCCGCTGCGCTGGCTGCTCCCTGTTGATGCTGCTCTTTACGCCCCTGTGGGCTCTGACTGCAGCGTTCACACTGGATTCACGGGAAACGGGAGAAGTTGAACTGACTGACAGCGGACTGAGGGCCCCGGACCCTCAGTGACATCACAACCTTTGATTGTGGGTGGGTGCGATAAAGGCAGATGATCTCCACTGATGTGGCTCTAGTTCTCAGGCTGCTGGTCTTCTTGAATCCATCCAGCTCCACAGAGAAGGGAGCACGCCGTGCATGAGCGCTCACAAAGTCCATCGATGCTGAGCAGGAAGCATCTTGCTGCCAACCGCAGGCAATGCAGCAAAAAACACAAAACGAATCCTTTAAATGTTGAAACACGTTGAAAATAGAGTCACCTGATTCATTCCAGACATTTATGGACTAAATTCAGCTACAAGCTCAAAGGCAGCGCGCCTCAATAATCAGGCACAGGTGGTGTTTAAAAGTCAATAAAAACAGGAGTTAAACTCCTTTGTTTGTTCGTTACACTTGCTCTACTCCTAAAGCGTTTGCATTACATGTGTGCATTGTTGTTTTTTGTATATGTTCCGTCAGTTGCGTGAATGCTCAGGTGAGTCTCCGGCCAACGCGATGAATGAGCAGATGTACGCAGGCTCCGCACAGTGTGTCTAAGAGTAAGTGCCTCTCTGTTTCCTTTGTTCCGCTTCAAAAGCTGCCCACACACTCATTCCAGCCGTGGGAGGCACTTGGTTGTGCCGTGAGATTAGCTTGGCAGCCAGCGAGCGGTAATACATTTAGTCATGCCAACTTAAACAGAGGCAGAAACAATGACTACATCACTGTAATTAAATCAAGCTCCGTCTCCTCTGTTTGCTGCCCTGACGGGTCGACACCGTGTCAACCCAACGTGCATTTTGGGAATTATCGCAATTTGTCTTTTTGTTTTTTTTCCCAATAGTCGAGCGCCCTGAGACGAGAAGTCACAGAGCTAATGTAGCCGCGTGGGACGAGCGCAAATCAACAGAGAAGATTAAATCATCAAACGATGAACACACATGACGTGGACGGCAAAGCTAAAGCTGCGCGTGTGAATTTAAAATGTACTTTTGTGTGTGATGTGCAGCATTACACACACACATCCTGGAGCATCACAGACAACTAAGACTTATCGCTTCCTCCATAAAACAAAATCCTGTCAGCTGCCATGTGACATTATAACCCAGATTCCTCTGAGTCCATGGATGGTTCATAAGGATTCTCTGTGTTCTCTTGTGTGTTCACTGGTTTCCGTCGTGTCCACGTCCAGACACTGGCAGAGAATTGCGTCGTTTCTTTTTCGCTACACCTTCATCCCCCTGTTTTATTCCCACTCCACATCCCCCTCTCTGGAGACGAGTGTGTGCAGAGCGTGAGACTGTTGAATGTGACTGAGAAGACAAACTGTTGCCAGAGGACAGATGCAGAAAACAAGAGAATGTATACGTAAACAAACTGGGATTTTAATATGCAGCTAACGAGAAGAATCATTTATCAGTGAAACTGCCAAACCCCATCACGCAGAACAGATTAGACAGACATAAATATATAGAATATTTCATATTAGTTTGACCGGCTAATGTGTTTTTCTGGACTCCTCTTCAGCTGCATGATTAAAGCACTGCTCTGGGTTCTGTTGGGAAATGGTAAACAAGACAGAAATACCCCAGAGCCACTTGGGGGAAAGGAGGAATTGAATGGTGACACGGAGCAGTGGAAATCACATGAATGCCTGTTAACAGCCCACATCTGTGAATGACATTACGCAGTGTGTTATTGTCCCGTGGGGACGTGAGCAGCAGGAGAGTGGGAGCAGGCTCCGACGTCACAGTCGGATCGTTCTCCTCGCGCTGTATCTCCCTCGTTTTTCTGGTGACAGGAGGAACCGCAGGAAAGAGTAAGACTTGAAATGCAGCGATATTTAGTCACTGAGAAGACAAATGCTCGACGTGGCTCAGAAGGTCTTATCAGTTCCACTGTTTGCTCCTGAGGCGTCGTGGAGTATAAAGTTAGAGTTATTATAAAGAATGAAATTGATAAGATTCATCTGAATTTGTTCTCGAGAACTCGACTTGAGTTGATTCAGAAGAGCTCCTGTTGTCGGCTGCATATTCAAACCAATGACCTCATGGCGCCTCAGTTCTCTCCTGCCGCCATCCTACAAGGGGAGACGCGAGCAAATCAGCTAGTTACTAAATGAGCACTTTATGTTTGATGGCAGTGATGAAGCCACGTGTCCACCTGTGGTGCAGAGGTGGTGATGCAGCAGGTGCATTCTGGGTGAGGACCATCACTGCATTAAATGCACAGTGCAGAGGTACACATGCTTTACTGCAGCAGAAGTACAGGCTGTCAGTTAATATCAAAGTATGCAGGTGAGGTCTCCCATTAATATTGCTTAATTATTATTGAGCTTTATTCACTCTTACTTCAAATAAAACCAGCTGCAAATGAACAAAACGTCCAGCTAGTTTTGCTGCTGTCACATGTCACGGAGGTCGCAGTCATCACCAGCCAGAGATCACACACGTGGCGGTTGGTCAGAGATCTGTGGACTTGTCACCACGTACGATGGATCGGACTGAGAATCACAGTTTTTCCTCAGCGTGTCTGGTCCCCAAGCATCTTTCTGCAGCTCTGGAGGAAAGCAGGCGAACACACGTCTCTGTGCACGTGGGCGGCCAGGCTCCCACCAGACAGTGGCGTCTAATCTTCCCAGGCGCAGTGAACACTGTCAGCCGCTTCCTCTGAGGCCGCCACTTTCAAACTTGAGTCTGTGTGTGTTTTGTCAAACCAAACTACAATAAGCGCTTACATGTATGGACATTAGCCCAGTCTGGCCCCGACAGGCGCGTCTCATGCAGAGCTATGAAAGTAGAACCAGCGCTGTTCAACCTGATGTAACGACGCCCACACACAGGTGGCAGTGGATGCTGATAAATTTGAGCTCTCTGTTGCAGGCTGCACGTCGTTTTATTTCTTATTTTTATTGCACAGAAAATCCCTTGTATGTGCAAATGTGCTTGGCAATAAAAATGCGTTTCAGATTGGGATTTTACCATTTGTGTCAGAAAGTCTGATCATTGAATTTGATGATGTTGTGTGTTTTATTTATTTATTTATTGAGCTGATTGCACTGACGCAACATGGTGAGTGATTCTGAACTGGACTGAAGGTTGGACAGGATGTGTTTATTTGTCTCTTTGGGGTGAAACTGGTTTGTGCACGCTTTGAAACACACATTGAGAGTTCATCTTGCAAAGTCCAATTTTCCGTCGAGCGTTCTTCAAATGAACTTGAAAACTCCACGATCCCGAGCTGGAAACTAATTTTAAGTGCGAGAGGAACCACTTCAGCCCTGCAGCTCCTCTGCAGCTCGGATGGAAATGACTGATGGAAATCACACGCTAACAGTGTGCAGGTATTACGTGTCCTCTTCCGATAAAGGTCACCTTACATAAGCACGCATGCCTCGTCTTTTCAGAAGAGCTTAAAATTTGAATATTAGGATGAGGTTGGTTTGATGAGGCTCCTTTCACAAAGGTCTATCGCACCTTGTGGACTGTCGGTAATTTATGGAGGGAGGACAATCAACTCATCCCACTTGAGAAGCTGGCAGGTACAGACTGAGAGAGTTAGAGTGGTAGAGTCAGTGCTGCTGACTGAACGACATTGAATGGAATAAGAACACAGCTCTTGTTGTCTCGTTTTACCTCTCTCTCCCATTAAAACCATTAAAACATCCATTCAGGTTTAACTGTGTTTGGAGGCAATGATCCAATAACCTACTGGTTTTATCGTCTGTAGTCTGGTACTTTAAAGTCCTCAGGCCCCTGCAGGGGGACAAAAGACAAAATCTGGTTTTACAGATTTCAGTTTTTTTTTTTTTAGAAGTCCTCAAGGAACAGGAAAAGAAGGTGAAATCTTTCTTTTTGAGATTGGTTGTATCTGAGCTGCAGAACAAGCTAAACTCCTCACTTTTCTTTGTGTCTTCATGTTTAACCTCTCTGCTCTCTCTGCCCACTCACTGTCCTTGGTGATTAGAACTCTGAGCATCATCGCCGCTCCGTGGAGTCACGTGCGGCTTCGGCGTCCGAATCCCCTCAGGTCGTCGCTCCTCTCCACATTTCACTCACGAGGCAGAATGAGAGCTTTAATTAAAGCGAGGCAGCGTCGGTGGGCGAGGTCGTGGCTGCACACAGACCCCGGGCAGTGTGGCATTACTTTGTCTTGATTCTTAACCGTAGCATTAGATCCCGTTAATCCTGGTTAATGCACTGCTTTCAGGAGACGACAAGACACTGGACCCAGCTCATCCAAATATATAAATAATAAAATAATAAAATGAGCGCTTGACATTATCCCACACAATAATCAGACATTTTATTGAACTCCATCATCATAGATTTCAAAACTCAATCTTTGAAACTCTCTAAAACCAAAAACCATTGCTGCCTTTCAGAGTGAGCGTGTCCTGCTGTTATCAAAGAGCTTTTGGCACAAAGTACAAAATAAGACTCTGCCAGGGGAAGTGTGGGTGAGTTTTAAAGTGTCAGGTTACAGGTCAATGAATCTATAAAGGGAAGAGAGCATTCAAAAATATCAATGGGAGAACAGTTCACACAGCACGCTTTAGCACAGGGAGATGCTAAATCAATAGGAGCCTCAGGTCTATGATGCACGAACTCTGCCAGGGGCTGTGGCAACGGTACGCAGCGATGTGCGTTGGCTGACTTTGTGTTGGGATTTTTTCTTTTTTCTTGGGGAGCAAAGTCATTTTCCTGCTGTTAGTTTGATCTCTTTCATTCTTGCATTTGATACAAATCAGTCAGTTCTCTTTTTAAGGACAGAGGAGTTAATGCTTCATCAACTCTCTGCAGTCCCCCAAACTCCCCACGGTGTAGTTCCTGTAGTTTGCCGTTTGTTCATGGTCGGACGGGAAACTGAGTCCAAATCGGGGCCCTGAACCCTGGGTGTGCGTCAGAGTTTCATCCAGGACGGAGAGCGAGCAGAGAAATGAGAACATGGGTGACAGTTTGACACTGAACCATCAGAACAGTTATATAATACACATGAATACAATCCTAATGTAATACACTGCTTTTAAAATACACGGATCCATACGTCAGCGAAACACAAAATGTTCTCAAGGGAGAGAACGATTGCGTGGAGAACAGTTTGTTGTCTTGAACGTGTTCCAAAGACCTTC
Source organism: Pseudorhombus dupliciocellatus (assembly GCA_016785235.1). Lineage (NCBI taxonomy): Eukaryota > Metazoa > Chordata > Actinopteri > Pleuronectiformes > Paralichthyidae > Pseudorhombus > Pseudorhombus dupliciocellatus. Next base: position 197,015 of record JAFBJW010000758.1, read on the forward strand.
TGGAGGAATCATGTACGCATACATACATACAAATATACACCAGCTGATGTCCCCGTGTCCCCAAGAGTTCAGGTCCTCTGGACAGTTTTGTTTTTTGTTTTGAGGACTGGAGCTGTTTGCTGAAGTAGGTTATCCTCCCAAAAAAATCACCACATCCCAACATCTCTGAAGCAGTTTCTCTTAATTAGGTGTTTTCGTTCTTATATTGGCGTGTGTGTCCACCAGTCTCCACCAGCTGTGGTGCAGATTAGATTCAGGAGAGCAGTTCAGCTCCTGCTCGATCGGAGCTCAATAATTTGAGACGTGTTGAGGCGCTGAGGCAGGAGCTGATTTTCAAATCTCATTTTGCTCCGACTGCAGGTCCATGTTGCAGAGACTGTGGTTCTATAGCGACACCCGTTTTCCAAACATTACCAAATCCTTTGGTCACTAAAAAGGTGAGAACCGGAGAAGAAAGTACCTCTTGAGTCTGGTGACCACCCCCCCCCCCCTCCCTGTTCTTCTCACTACATAATCCCCTCGCTGCGCTTGCTCCTCCACACCACCAGGGCGGTCATGAGGAGCGTGACCAGGATGGGCACCACGATGAAGGGCCCCAGGATGCGGTTGGGTGGGTCCCTGAGAAGCCGCCCCGAGAGCGAGCAGTCGTGGAAGTAGTGCTTGTGCACTCGGATGAAGAACTCGTCCACCAGGCGGTTGGGCCAGAAGCAGTTCATGTTCAGCGCCACCAGGTACGTGCAGTTGGTCAGGTCCCCGTACAGCCTGCGCACGAGAGGAGGGGCAGGAAGGCTCAGTCCAAATCAACGCAGAGAAAAACACTGAGCTACATGTGACGCTAACATTCATTCACTTTATTGCGTTATGACGTTATTGTCTTTACAATTTACTGCTGAAGAACAGAGGTAAAAGAAAGAACGGACGAGGCTCTCCTTCACTTGGCTCTTGAGGTAATGACCCATGAATATTCGCGATGACACAAAAGCCTCTCCAGCCGCACACGCACACACACGCACACACACTTTGATTGAGTGAGCGCAGGGCATTAACAGCTCAGCCAGGCTGAGCCCATACTGTTAGCGTTGGGCTAATTATAGCTCAGGCTCGTTGTTGTTTCTCAGAAAAATACGTTCAAGGGGAAACTGATCACTGTTGTAGAGTGTACATCTCATTAAGTAATCAACTACTTATTCAATGAATTTACTGTTCACACAGTAAACAGCAAACACACACACACACACACACACACAGAATCGCCTTTGACTGTTATCCAGCGGCTCCAGATTAAAGTGTCATTAGAATTCATTCACCTGGCGTTGGCTTTGAGACACCACGACTCATTAACTTCCAATATTCACTCCCTGAGGAGAAAACACGCCCTGCGGCGAAATGCTCGGCAGCTCGTCGCTAACTTTGATCGTCTGCCATTAGTTGCTGGGCGGGAGCACGCAGCACGTTGGTCAGACCTTTTCTTTTTTCCCCCCCGAGGGTGAGCTGCATGCTGGGAATGATTTGAAACAGTAGAACCAGAATAAATCAATCTGCTAGCGTGGAGATAAGCGTAGTTCATTATTTGTTGGTGAATATGAAAGAATTGGTAAGTGCAGCTTTTTTGCTCACACCCTCTGGTCAGATTTCATATGTTTGATTTTGGGACGTCTTTTGATGGTGCGTCCAACGAGACAGCCCGGCTGTGGGACGAGCGCGGTCGCTTCGGGGTATCGGCGTCCTTCCACCGCTGTCTCCTTGAAGTTTCACACATCAGCTGAAAGAGAATTCTCCCGCTGCCTCGGCTGGCCTAATGAGCCCTGATTTGTTTTATTTTTGATTTTTTGTTTATCACTAAATGAAAGAAGTCGCTGCAGAGTCGAGACTTGAACACACAGAGTTAGCGCCGGTTAACATCGCGTAGCCAAGGTGGGCCACCAATCAAAACAAAAAGCAGTTCACTGCAGCGTCTTCTCTCTTATGTAATTTCCCTTTTTGAGTCTCGCTCCTTTTAAACCCGCGGCCGTGTTAAACACAGTGAATCAGCCTGCGTGTGTCTTCAGGCCGTTGGAGCTTTTCTGCAACTTGCAGGTTCTTTTTTGGAGAAACGTCTTACACAGAGGTTTGTGCCGTGTCCTGACCCAACATGTGGGTTTACTGGGACTCAGACGCCCGGTGCTGCTGATGCACACTGACTCTGCAGCCACAGGCCAAGTGTATCTGTGGAGCCGAGCAAAAATCCCTGTATGCATTATTCATGCATTTCCTATAACCTATTCATAGTTCTTATAAACTAACGGCAGAGTTCGGAGACAGGAAAAAGACAGATCAACAAAGTGAGGCAGTCAGGAGGAGTGAATTATTGCGTAGGGGTCTGTGTGTGTGGCGCTCTGGTGGCGTCACAGTTTTAATGCAGTGTCTTCAAGTTCCTGATCGGCTTATTTACAAATTCCCTGGTGTATGTGTTTACCTCAGAACAACGGTGAGGGTTACTGAGTGGCTCATGATGGATCACGAGCTGACAGACACTAAAGAGCAATTACTTCTCTTAAATTGCAGCGAGTGTGCCGGGAACGCGATGCCACCGAGTGGACCAATCACAGCTCTCCCAGTTACATTTATAGGAAGCAGTAAGAGTGACAGATGTAATAGCTTCATTTCAAACATGACACCTCTAACAATTCTAACGCTCTATAGGCCTCCCGCCCCTGATCCTCCTCATACTTGAAATAAAGGTGGTTAAAACACAGTAACGCACCAAAATCGGAGACATGACTTTACAACTGGAGAGGCAGTCACTGACGGTTCTAAAACACGAGGAGCGTGAAGGACACAACATGCTGTTTTAAGTAGTTTGATCTGTCGACTGCCGAGCAGCCTGTGAATAAATAAAACCTCGATAATGAATAAATAAGAGTGACACAGGACACAGCTGCTCCAGTGACTTCAGGAAGGACGGGAGGCGGGGGGGGGGCAGTACGTGAAGGCAACGCTACATACTCTGCAGCGGAAACATGTTGTCGGAAGAAGGTTGACCAGAGACTCAGATCAGTGGTTGAGTGTCTGCTGCAGATCTTCACTGTTTGAAAACTAAACCCACATGAAGCACAGAGCGGGAAATGAGTTTCCCTCTGTGTGATATTACCCTTGTGGCATCCCGACGCAGGAAGAGGTTTATATTTAGCCGCGGTAAATCTCTTTTTGAGCGAGGCGAAGCTCTGGGGTCACGCTGCGCTGCAAGGTGCCGGCCCAGGTGTTCACCCGCTCACTGATTTGCAACAGGCCAGCCTGAAGCAGACGGCTCCTGCTAAATAACATGCAGCCGTGCACGCCGGGAGCTGCAGAGAGTTCACTGTTAATGAACCAGGACTGAGATCCAGAGACACTCCCACACATCAGCACCTGAAACGGATTCTGCCGTTATCCAGCCACTGATCCTGATTGCAGGGCCAACCTCAGACCGGACTGCAGAAAGCTTCGGCAGCGCTTTGGCACACACGGCACAGGCCGAGATGCGGCGTTGCTAAGTAACAAAGATGCTGTAACTCACAAGCAGCTTTCTGAGGCTAAAGTATAAAGGTTTTGATCAAAGGTGATAAAGTCACGACGCTTTTGTTCTGTTTAACCGAGGACACGTGAGATTAGATTCATTTCTTTGGAGGAGGAGAATGGATCAGGAAGCATCAAAGAACTGCAGTACAACCTGAGGACAGGGACACGAAATACTGCTTTCATACTTCACAGATACGCAGTATATCTGGTGACACCACCTTATTCTGGGGCATTTCCCAGAACCCCCCCACCCCCCACTTCATCACTTGCATTTATTGCTGAGAAAGTTTCTGTCATGCCCGCTCAGCGTGGAGACTTCGCCTCAGAGCGGAAACTAAGGGATCCCACTATCAGAGCCCAAAAAAAGCAGGACAAACTGTCACTAGCGAGCACATCAGACAAAATGTTCTCCTCTTTCCTCCTCCTTTGTTATTCTGCTAACCTCCCGCATCCTTTTCCCTCCGGGGGAGAGTGAGCACAGTGTGTGTGTGTCATTTTCCTACAGTACATGAGAACAAAAGAGGGAAAATATCTTTGCAAAGTTTGAAAAATGTACATTATTATAACACTCAACCTCACAATGTCGTCTTTGTTGGTATTTATTCTCATTTCCAATCAGTCAAACCAGGACGTGAGTGAGGTTTGTTTTTCCTGTGTGTGTGTGGGGGGGGTTGTGTTTACACAACAGCATATAGACTCACATGCATGTGTACTGGTATTTGACAGCTTTGTTTACACTGAGGTATTCATTGAATTATTTGACTGTTTGTTCAGTTTGTGCACGTTTGTGTGTGTGAGCAGCTGTGAGTGTGTGTTGCAGTCTTTGTACCAATAAACCACAACACAGTCAGAGGTCTGTAGATATTAAACAACGTGTGTGTTGGTCAGAAACTCAATTACACAAAATCAGTTTCCCGCTCTTGAGCTTCTCCGCCTGCTGTACGGCCGTGATCATGCAAATATAAACATGTCAACAAATCTGGGCCCAGATGCAAAACAGGCAGTGGAACAATAACACTCTGCAGGTACTTCACCATCCCTCCAGCTCTCAGTATTCATCTTTTCATTCCCACGTATCAAGACCTTAACTGTCAATTTTTAATCTTGTCACAGCAACATATTCCTTCAGTGGTTAAAGATTCTTATCAAGCCATCGGTGTCTAACGAGAGAGAGAAGATCAAGAACAATAAGTGAGAGTGAAAAACTGTCGTGGGGACACTCGTCCCAGAATCCTCTCCTCACTGAAACCATGTGGGACGAATAGACGAACAAAGCGAATGTTTGCAGTATTGATGCAGCGGCTCAGAACAAGGATTCTCTCAATTAGAGCAGAGGAACACCTCTCGTGGTCTGAGCCAAGGACTCGTGTGCACACACGCTGCAATCAGCCAAGAGGGATCATAAAGAAGTGCTAGAAGAATCACATCTGAAATATACTGACAGGCTGTTTTCTGCCACATCGCAGCTCGCTGTCCAGACACAACACGTCAAAATTATGCAAATGACAAACATCTTAATTGAGGCAAATATTCAAATCTTTGTCCCCGTGCTATTTGCATGCATTGCATAACAGCTCTGGTGGAGGGGCACTCCAGGCAACGCTGGACGTTATCCAGTCATTAGCCGTAAAAAAACCCCTCGACAATCCATTTGTGATCACAGACTAATCAGCCGTTTAATCACGGGGGTCCGCGGAAAGGGAACTTCAGTTGGCTTTCCACACTACTGAGCTCAGTGGATTTGTCTGGCCCGGGCTTGCACATAACCCGTTGTGAGCTCACCCGCAAAGGGGTTTTTAAATTATTACAGATGGCTGACAGGCATGCATGACTGACTGACCAAAATACACTCGGACAACCACACAGGAGAAAAGGGTTCTTGTAAAAAAAAAAACAAAAAACATCAAGAAAAAAAGTTATTTTTAAAACATTGAGCAAAAACAGAGACGAGGGCAAATGGAGAAGAATAAACCTGAATTTGAATCAACACACATTTCTCCGTGCTGACAACAAGTGTTTGCTCTGTGTTGTGCGACTCCTTCAGTCACCTGATTCTGTAAAAAAAGCCTTGAGACGATGTATGTTGTGGTTTGGTGCAACACAAACATATTTAAACTTAGTGTGACAATTCATCAGAATCTACACGTACTCGCTCCAGGGCTTCAGCATGCAGAATAATATTCAGGGAGAAAATGAGCGCATGTAATTCATCGCGGCTACAGGGGTTAATAAGCAGAGGAAGAAAAAAAAAAGCTCTTTTGAAAGTTGTTTTCAGACCAAAAATGGGATCTCCTCAGAGAGTTCCTGTGAAATTGTTTACACATGCAAATGAAAATAAAAATGAAAGCAACCTGGAGCTGTTTTGGCTGTGTGTGTGTGTTAGTGCCGATGCTAAGCTACTGACATGCTGAGCGCGGCCAAGTAATAATGTGCCACAATTAGCCGACTAACGCGACACACAGACATTTAGAGTAAAAGTAGTGATGCAGCGTGCTACGCCTTCATTTGTTCTTAAACAGGAGTAACCATTGGAGCGGGCGGTGGGGGGGGTATACATATAATAAAAGACATGCTAACCCCTGCGTCTGCAGGATAGTCAGAGGAAGAATGCTGCTCTTTCTCTACGTGCACAAAGACTTTACAGCCGTGGTTGACCTTGAACCACAGCTCACGTTCCATCCAGTGTCTCATCTACGAGCGTGGAGCCGTATCTCGCGCTGCACCTTGGCTCCGGCAAACACCTCTTTATTCCTGTGGCGGCTCAGCTGTCAGTCAAACACCGGCCCTCTCACTCAGGGTAACGAGGACAACGGGACATTTCCCATTTGTCTCCCAAAGCTTTGCTTTAAAACAATTAGCGAGACGGCTTTGGACAGCAGAGAGGAGTGAGTCATCTTGATTTCAGATGGAGGTTCACGTTGCACCAGTGTTCTCATGAGGATAAAAGCCTGTGATTTCGTTGTGTTTTTGTAATCGCTGTGGTCATTGGATTCAAAGCGCAAGGTTTTTATATTTTTATCTTTCATAGCCCGGAAGCTGTCAAGTCTCAGACATCGGCTCGGAGCGATTTAGCTTTTACTTTGTTTGTTCATCGGCACCGAGTAACTGGACATGACAGCTGAAAGACAAATCCTTTATCATTCTCTATTTTCCTCTGCAGCACTTTTATAATTGCCCTATCTTTGAATTTAACATGGCTGCCAGCCGCACTCAACGCCTCTTTGTAGGGTTTTTTTCCTTTCAGCCCATCCTGACCCATTTTACACCAAGTGGAAGTTGTTCTTCAGCCACAGACCGTCGCTTTACAGACGCTCATTAAATCTCTCTGACCTGGGTTGGAAGTGCGTTATGGAGGAGCGTGATCGGACCTGACGTCGATGCTCCCCGGCCCCTAAAGCCATGAAAACTTTAGTGACAGCTAAACGGCTGAATGGGGAAACTGCAGAGTGGAAATAAGTGACAGAGAGGGAAGTAGAGTCATGAGCGTTTAAAGTGCAGTGCCTTCAGTTTTTTTTAAGGGGTGCCAGCCAGGTAGTGGAAACTGTTGAAGCTGAACGTGGAGGGCAACGTTGTCCAGCTGGACGTCTGGCAAGGACCGGGGGAGGGTGCAGGACGCCCCAGCTCTGTGTAAACTCAGGCTGATGTCAAAGTGCTGAGTGACGGCTGAGGAAGACCAGGGTTGTCAAGATATTATTCACATTCGTCCACAGTCAGATTGTATAGGAAGCTCATCCCCAAGGGCTGAAACCTCTCTTGTCTTTTTTCCCCATCTCTTTGGGTGATTTCAAACTTAACGCGGCACACCTCTACTATAGAGCCATGTAGAAATACAACGTTTGCCCAGTTGCCTCCTGTAAAGGTCTGGGCTTAGACAAACATTGCATTTATTTTCCCCCACAACAACACTGTACTTTCTGAATTAACTTCGTGGTCAGGAGCCTTTTGTTAAACTTTAATGAAGCAGCAATGAGAGGAGCTCTACTCCTGCAGTCCCTGGAGACGCACACACACACACACACACACACACACACACACACACACACACTACAAACTGCAGGGACAGTTCAAGCTGCACCGTTCAAAGTCTGCTTGTTTCTGCCTGGACTGCTGAGTCCAGTTCAAAGTAAGAAACACCGATGCATCAGGACCATCAGTCCTTCCTCGGGAGAGTGAGACAGAGAGAGTCCCTGTGGCCTCAATAACAGCAACGGATCCATAGAAAAGAGGCCACTCGTGGTTTTGTCAGAAGGTCAAGAGGGTCAGTCAGGGACACTCTGAACCCTGGCGTACTTTAGTGGAGGAATAACAAATGATTCTCAAGCCCTGGTCACTTTGGCGTAGTTTCAGAATCCGCAGGGATTGGACGCGTGTTTCAACATGAGGTACATCTAGACGACCTCATCATTGAATGTGAGGTTCACACATCACTGACACAGTGAAGAAATGCCATGTCAGTGATTTTAATCTGATTACAATGATGCCATCAAATGAACTTTCCTGAATATATAGCAAACCCTTTATTTGCCCTCCACCAAATCAACACATTACTGTCAGCACTGTGTCCTCTGTCCTAACAGAGCATGAAGCACTGTGTCCTCTGCATGTCCAGACTTGCACATATTTGGAAGACACACAGAAAAAGCAGGGGCCATAAAAGGAGCTGTCTGGTAGTAATCGCAGCCTATTTATATGAAGTACACAGTTCAAAGGGCTGAGTGATGGGTTCAGGCTTTATATATAGAAAGTGTGCTTCTTTATCCAAATTAAGCTTGGTTGGTCCAAACCTAGGACATCATGTCTGGCTCATGTCTGCATGACGGGGGGTCTAGACGGGGCCTAAGGGCCTGACCGTGTAACTGTTCATGCCAAAGTCTGGAACCTCCACACGTCCCGCCCCTCTCTCTCTCTCTCTCTATTGTCGCTCACCCGGCGGATAATGAGCTGCTGGACGCCGAGCACACACTAATGATTATTAAGACCTCCAGATAGAGATGATCAAATTGAAAAATCAAAGTGAATGAAGGTCGCCGATTGTTCGGTGAGATCAAGGAAAACATTCCAGTCATATTTGAGGAGATCAGTGTCGTGTGTGTGTGTGTCCTACGCACTCGACCGTGTCCTCCCAGCTACACCAGTGTCTCTGGTCCAGCTCTTGCATGTCCAGGCTGAACTTGGCCAGACAGAACTCCTCGATGGCGTATTCGTAGTGGGGTCCACATCCCTGGGCCGACACACACTGAGACGCTGCTGACAGGGGGGGCAGAGCACACCAAAGTTCAATGTCAGAGCAGCTCTAAATGTTTTATCTTGACCTTATGGTGGTGAGTGTGCTGACCATGGACATAAGGAGAATAAAAACAAGCTATCACAGTGACATGAAGACTGTAACATGCTGTGGGTAAACAGTGTATGACCTAGCATCCTCTCTCTTGGACCAACAGAGAAGCAGCTCCTCATCAGTGTGTTTTTGCTAGAGACGTCACATAAGAACTGTCAGCGCTCCGGCATCTCATCGAAACCCTCCCTCCCTTTCTTTTCTTTCCTCCACGTCCCGTTTCTCTGCAGCCTCCAATTATTTTCAACACCTCTGCTCATTTTTCTGTTTTATTCCCATAAGACTCATTTCCTTTTTTCTTTTTTAAACAGTATAAGCTGCTGTCTCTCATTTATCTTCTCTCCATACATCTCCATTCATCCACCCCCCCGCTGACAGCTTCATACGAGATAAATGGCAAACGCACATGGTCATTCTGATACGTCTAAGCTATAGAGTGAAGTGAAGGGGGGATGGAAATGGAAATGTGTGGATAGATTCAGGTGGCATCATTTCATAAATAGGGGAGAGAGAAAAAGAGAAGATGAAAACTCTGCATAATAACTTGTTTTACGGTCCTGCAAAGACTCCGTCTCCTGCTGTGCGGGGAGCGGGTGGAAAAGGTTTATCTGCACGTCGGTGCGGCTCCAATCAACACGTGCGATCACAGATCGAGAACGAGTGCATGTATTTATGAGACGGAGACACACAGAGGCAGAAAGGATGTCAGAGCTTCAGCTTTCATCTGCAAACGCAACAAAACGGAAAGCCCCAATGCCAAAGAGTCAACATTCTGGATCTGGGGAGCTGCCCTCCAGTCACGGACGTTGCTTCAAACAGGAAGAGATGTGAAGCATGTGGCCACGACACCATGGGAAAACAAACTATCCCTCCTAGAGATAAGAACAAAAGAAACCCATGGATATTCTCTTTTTAATGATCTCATATCTTAGGATGCACCGATCCCAGTTAATGAATGTTGGCATAGAGGAGGTTCGCAGTGTTACTGCAGCTGGAGAGGTAAAGCAGAAAGTTGAGCTTCATTAGTAAAACTCATTAATTCAGTGTTAATTGGATACCCAGAACAGCAGCAAGTAAGATGTGAATCAATAGACATATTCCCTCCAGATATTGGGCCACGTCATCAACAAACAACCACTGCGACATCTCGATCGCGTTCGTACGGGGGCATTCTGTGTGTTGACGTATTTGTGTAACGCTATATTCACTGGGTGAAGTAACCCTGCCAAAGGTTGACCTCTCAAAAACACGCAACAGCAGATGCCAGGCCGTGTTTGGCTTCGATCTGTCTCCGTTTCTAAATTCAGTTCAGCGCTGCTGCTCCGTGTTATCAGCCTCACGCACACACACGATCTGTTTGCTTGAGCTCCAGGTTGTTTCCACAAAGTAGAGAGAGAGAGAAAAAAAACTTCCTGCAAGTTTCACTTCCTGGATTTAAGTTTATATAAAAATACAAATTGTGTGCCAGCGGTTCGAAACCTTGGCACATCGAGGACAACGACTAAGATGAAACACGGACCCCCATCTGACAAGAGCACTGCTTTTAAATGTTTGATGAGGAAGTTCACGAACCTCTCAAGGAACCTTGGTGGTCCCAATACCCTGCCTTGAGAATTCCCCTTGACCACTTGCTAACCAATCAGTGATTGCTAATAAGGTCACCTCATCTTAAGGAAACCACACTCATGCATATCAAACTGTTTATTGATGAAAAGTGTCTAATTGAGAGAGCAAATGCTAAAAAAATAAAACGTTTGAAAGCCTGTGTCCCCGATGGCTGCAGAGGCCTCAGGCTGCATACTCAGAATAAATCATTTCTTGTCAGAGGGCTAATTGAACTGCACTAATGACAGCCTGACTGCATGCATGCTGATTTGTCCTGAAGGACGTAAGGAATTACATAACGATGGCAACACTGCTTGCACTAGAATAAGTGGATCAATGCTGCAGCAGAAGGAGGCCAGTCTTTGATGGGGTTTTTCACTTTTACGTTATTTACATGATTGCGTATTAGTACAATGTACATCTGGCACATATTCACAGACCAACAGAGCATCTCTCTAGCTGAGTTTCATTTTGTCCTTAAAGCACATTTGTGTTTCAGAGAGAAACATCAGTTTCCTTCTTACTTATACATCTTTCCCCCTTACTTGTTAAATACATTTCATTACTGGCTGAAGATTCGCCTCACTTCCTTCTGCAGTAGGTTTATTTATCTGGAGAGGACACTATCGCAGCGGTCACCTTTTTCAGGGTGATCGTGAGCGAGGGATTAGAGGAACTTTCAGTCAAACGCATCACTCCTTTTAGAGCCCTCTGTTTACGAAGAGATATTATTGTCTGAACTCCCACACAGCTTAATGAACCCCCGCCTGTGTGTCCAATTTAGTGACATCTAGTGGTAAATGTGCATGTTGCAGCTAAACAGCCTTTGACCTCACCTTCCTAACGTGAAGGGTTGTCTGTTCTGGGATACTTTAAATCCCTCATGTACATATAAATGATTTTAATTCAAAATCTTCATTCCAGGGAAGACATCACATTTGTGCTCAGCGACCCCTTTAACATGCATCTAACACACTGAACCTTAAAGAGAATTGTCATAGACGCATGAATGAGCTTGGAATCAATGCGGACTTGTTCTTGGAGGTAGGTAGTGGGTGACCTTCAACCCTCCCCATGCTGCCTTACTCTATCCTCTCTGGGGGGTGGGGGCCCACCCAGCAGCTCGCTCCAGGGGAGGCTGCCTCGCCTGTGCGATAGACGGAGCTGGACTATCGGTCTGTTCACAGGATGTTTCGCTTTCTAATCACCATCATAAGAAACTGCGCTCGGGGGGGGGGGGATGCTAATATAAAAGCCTTGAAGCAGGACGCAGCCGCTTGTTATGATCTCATTACTGTGACAATTCCTCTGTTCTTCTCTTTAGTTGGTGCTGACGGTTGAATAAAAGAAGCAGCCACCATCTGTTTGGCTTTAGTGTCTGTGTGTGCAGATACACAGCCTTTCACTATGCATACACATTCAAATCAGTTAGGCTTTCCTATAGTGATAGTAAAAGCCTTAAAGTCTTAAATGTGTTCCAGATATCATGTACTTGGTGTTTAATGTGTTCAGGTGGGTCTGAATTATTATCCTGTTCATTCATTCCTTGTTTGATTTCACTGCCCTGTGGCCTTTAAAGGTTTTAGGCCCAGCTGGGAGTCATGTTAAAGCTCTCGCATTCTGAAGCATCTTATATGGAACTTGATGAAACCTGCAGAAACCTCGGCTCCATGCAAGCTTCTCAAACAGAACTGTGACAGCTGTTGATCGGCTGCATGACCTCAAACAATGTGCCCCCAAACACAGTACACACTCATTTCAGCGCGCATGGAACAAGGTTTTTAAGCTGTTCCATACACTTAGTTTGATGGTGATGAAGATGCTGAGCACCAGTGACATATTCGTTTCTGTAATGGTTTACAGGATTCAACAGGACAAACGGCAGCTGGATATTTTCCCACATGGTAAAAAAGTGGAGAGGGACAGAGTGGAGAGGGGACATTTACGTCTGCAGTTGACTGAACACAACAGGTGAGCAACATCAGTGCTGGTGTCTCACCAGCAGTCAATTCACATTTGATTCAGAGAGCAGGTACAAACAGAAATCTAACAATGTCTCATGTCACGCATGTGCGTCTTTCTTTCTCTGTGTCTCTCTCAGTCTGTCTAAGCCCTCGCTCGCTGCCTCGCCCTCCCTTTTGTAGCAGAGCATCAATCAGCAAACAGCCCTCAGCTGCACTGATGAGTGCTCGGGTGCAGCTGGAGGTGCTCCCTGAATGAACATTGAACTTATTGTTAGGGTTTTATCAGCAGGTACAGCGAGTACTTCAATAAGAATACTTTTGAAAAAATGCACAGATGATATGGATCGATTATCGGCCGACAACTATTCCAGTCAGACGCAGATTTAACCCTAATTGCTTCGCAGGCGGCTGGAGCTGAGGAGCTGAGGAGCAGAAGACGGCACTGGTTCACTGAAATACACTGCAACCGATGACACTGTATTCCTTCACTGACACAGGGCAGATTAATGGTTTGATATTGTCCAGAGATTGGTTGTAAATAGGCCTCCAATAACAATAACAATAACATTTCAAATTATGCTGAGAGGAAGATTAATTTCAGAAGCAGTTGGTTATACAACAGCAGCATGGATCACAAACAGTGTCTGGACATAATATAATAATAATAATAATAATAATAATAAACAATAACTCATCATATTCACCATATGATCCGGCCTCCGGTCTTGATATTGAACCTGTCTCCACCAAAGCCACTGTTCCTTTTACACAGGGACTTGGTTGCTACCGTGCAGCGGCAGAATAGGTTAGGATGAGACGCTAGTGAAAGATTCATGCTTTACGTATTTCATGTGATTGCGGGGAGGGGAGCAGCGGCCTCGCAGCAGATGATGAGATGAAATGAAGGATAAATATGAATGAGGCCTGGGAAGCGGAGGAGACCTCACAGCGCATTTGGTGGAAACTCCAACTCAGTGTTTCCTTTTTTTGCATTTTTGAACACTGACTCTCGATTAATGCAAAGAGTGTCTTTGAGAAGAAAGTTGCAGCTGTTAAGAATTTAACATCATTTTTCAAGAGCATAGCATTTCATTTTAATTGCGGATATCTATCTCTATGTAAGAAACGAGAAGCCATCGGCGGAGTGGAAAAAAATGATTTTCCATATTCAAGTTATGTAATGTTTTCCACAGCTCTGTGCTAAATGTGGAAAACCTAGACTACTTGTGATGGAGTCTGCAGTCTGATTTAGGCGCAGTGTGTCTTCGCTATGAAAACAGTTTCATTACAAACCAGATGAGAAACGATACAGCGAGCAATGACAGACGGGACGAAGATAAAGAGTAGATCTGCGTTCAGTGTTTAATGTCACAAGTTTTTTTGGTGATTTTTTTTTTTCACACGTTAGCGAGCAGTGTCCCACAAAGCAGCAGGGGCTGGCTGGGTAAGCAAGCTCCTCCAAGAAATATGCAAAGCGTAAACTGCTTGATGAAGCAGAGAGGAGGCTCTTTGAAAGGTTTGATTTGTAGCTTCTGCAGCAGACAGTTCTCAGACAGCTCTCTGGGTAATATTTTCAGTGATCAGCGCAGCCGGAGACTTTACAAAGAAAGTGGAATAATTTGACATTTTGTTAAGAATGGTTGTGGTTATTTTTGTGGTTCTTATCAAACCAAGTTCTCATTTGGTTTCAAATAATTATCGAGATTGACAGATGAGGCAGCGGTTGTTCTAAATGTCCCATATGTCTGGGGTTGAATCGGATCATTCTAGATAGTGGGAGGGAGTATAAATAAAACATTACTGAGCGATAAGGAGCGACAAGTCCAAACTTTTAAATGTGATCATCTTCCAGCCCCACTGACAGGTTCCTTTATGTGTTTCATTTTTCCAGCTGATAAAAATAAAAGGAGCCCAGAAATTTTGACCCAACGCTTTGAATGTTAGCAAATGAACCTTCGTCTTGACGCTCGCTCTCTCCCATTTTCTCGCGGAGGATTTGCAGAGTAGGAAATCTTCATCTTTGGCTTTTGATCTGTATTTCTGACCCAACTTTACATCAAACACCCACGTCCTTGACTTTTAAACATTCCTTAGGCACAAATCCTCTCAATTCAAGAAGTAGTGAAGGAGGACTATGTCTCTTCCCACCTCTCTGACAGCTCAGTTTGGATGCTCTGAAGTTACACAGGTTTTATGAATATTTTAGAAACCCACACAACTCAACTTCCAGCAAAAAATAAGTCCGTCTGACGTTCACACGAGTTTGAGCCTTTCCCTCGCCGCAGACAACAGCCTGTTTACTGGAACAATGCTAACAGTTGTTCCAGGTTTAAGGTTAATTACTTTGAAGCAGTTGGAAAAAAAATGATTTAACATTTGAATACAAATAAAACAAATATATGCAAAACTAAAAACTAAACCCCCGTCTTTACAAATATTGAGGATACAAATTCTCCACATACAGTAGCAAACTACATGCACTGAAATACTAATCACAATAATCAGAATATTACAATAATCCAACTTGTTTTAAACAGCTGAGTACAAAGATATATATCTGCAAGAGAAATCACTTCCTGGTCTTTTTTGTTGTTTTATAATCTTGTGGATCTTTTTGAAAGACAATAATAATCACCTCTGGTTTTAGTTTTACACCTTGAGTTATGTGTTTCTGTTTTGTTTGCCCACCTCCTGTTTCTGGATCTTGTGCTCGTCATTGTTTTTCCTTTCAGACCACTTCCCTTCCAGCCCGTCTCTGTTCCTGCTCACCAGCTGCTCCACCGAGCTGTGGTCTGAGGGGATTATTTATTGCCCACTCTTTATTACTGTCAGAGTCCCAGTGTACCCGGTCTAATCTTTGCTTTTCATTACAAGCAGAGACAATTTTTGACCCTTCCTTCTGTTTTTTTGGGGTTTTTTTTGGGACAACTCAGCCGCCTTTCCTGACTGCCTAACCCTCTGAAGGAAACCTGTAAGTAAAATTAAAGGCATCTGCATATGGATGGCCTTCAGTGAGTCCTTCCTATTGTCTGCTGAGCAAACAGAGCACGTGTGCTGACGAAGAGGAGCGGAACGCCCCAGCTGCTGTTATTACATCGCATTATGTTTTAACCAGCAGCTCTGTCACTCACTCTGAAACAAACAAGGGAAGGCACCTCTGTTGCTTGTGTGTTCCTTGTCTGTCCTAATTAGATCCCTTTAATTATGCAGACACAATTTGGGATGGACCAAAGTAAATAATTGGCCTCAATGAAACCTCACAATGGCACGTTCCCTTGAACTTCCATCTCTCAAGAAATCCAGGGGACGTTAGTCATCGCTTTATTAACGACGAAGCAGCCTGAGATGACCACGGACAACAATGAGAACGCTCTCTCTCTCTCCCTCAGAGGAAGTCTTAGCGTTATTATTAAAGCCTGGAGCATGTGCCTCTTGAAAAGCAGCAACGTAAGCCATTGAATTTTAATAAAGCCCGGAGCTACCCCGCTGGGCTCAACATCAGAGGAGTTATGAAGAAACACGTACACACACAAAAAGTGGGTGCATCAACTTGCAGTGAAGACTTTTAAATGAATTTAACCATTTGTGACGTGGTTTTCATTTGAGGGGTATTAAAATAGTTCCTGCATCTTTGAAGTTGGGTTTCATTTTTTGTGAGTAGGCATCAAGCTAGCCACAGCTAGCCACAGTTGACAGGGAAATGGTTTGGTAACTGGAGGATTAAAGCTCATTCATGATGCAAACATCACTGCCCCCATACGCCCATACATTGTTGGGATGGTTGCCAGAGTGATGTTATATCCATCCAACTTCCAAAGTCTCTCCTAAAAAAATTGCGCCATTTTTTTTCTTCCTTGTGCTGTAGCGTCATCTTGTTTTGACTATGCCAGCTGGATGGAATGCTCTGTCCATTTTTTATCTCCTATACATTTTCAACTTTAATGAGGTAGACACTCAGTGCTTCGGTAGTATGCACTTATACAATATTTAAACATTTAAATGATCATAAAATCGACCTTAAAGGGGTCTATGTAAACATTTCAGGTATTGACCCTCGTGGCAGCGATGAAAGGATGGAGTGTCTCTGTGCGCTGAGTGAAGCTGCATCACATCCCAGCTCTTAGTGCTCAAAGGGCAAAAAACCCGACATGCAGAAATCTTTTAGTGGGCAGTGAGACAGAATGAGGACCCTGGTTAGTCGCTCTCAAGGTGGAATATGACAGTGGTAGGAATGAAGGGGGGATAGCGAGATAGGTCTTTTTTGTTCTTTCCTATGTTCCTATGTTCCATAATTCTTCATTACACTAAAATTAATTCACCTTTTTTACATATTTAGTTGACTTGTGCACCTGCGTTAATTTAAATATTATCAATGTTTAAAAACCCGTTGCCTTTCATTAGCCTCCTTTCAGCCTTACATGTGTTACTTACATGTGTCACTATATCAACTTCCTGTTCCCATTCTCCATGGGGTCGATGGTTATTTTTCTCTGTTTGAGGGACACATGTTGCGTTGAAAAGACGTGTCTCACACTTAGTAATTGACGGAATAATGACTCAAGTCATGCACCGTCTCCTCTCTGACGGAGAGCTCACTTTTATTGCCTTTTGCAAACAGACAGACCTCTCCAAGCCCACGATCACCCTGACACCTATAAACCTCCCCCCACACACAAGCACGCAATGCTTTGAGACAATTACTGAGGAGATGGTCCGTGTGTGTGTGTGTGTGTGTTTTACAGCATCTAGCTCTGTCAAGTTGGATCCCATCTGTCAGCAGCTAATCATTATAGCAGGCAGTGCTTTCAGAGCAGATAGAGGTCTGCCCTGGCTGGGTCTCTCTGGTAATAGCATGCAATTATTGCAGCCAGAGAGGCACACAACAATAGGATGAGCTGCAGCATCGCTGAAGTGTGTTATCTCCAAAGACCAGAGGGAACAAGATAACAAGCGCTAACAGATGACGTTGAAACGTAACCCTGTTTCCGAGGCACGGTAGATATTGCTCGTCAGTTGACATCTTTCTTTCCAGAACAATTATACAATTACAAAGTCGACGTCATTTCTACCATCTCAGTGGCCACTGTCTTCCTCAGCCTGGTGGTCCATTCAAATGCTGCAACAATAAATACAGCTCAGTACGGGAACTTGGTTGGTGTCGTCCCGTGCCGCTTGGGCAACAGCAAAGAGGAAGAAATTTGGGGTGAATTCCAATTCCTCCCTTAACCCTCAAGCTCAAACCGCAATCTGAGTAACCCTCTCCAGCTGGTTCTGTGTCCAACCAGACGCAGAGCAGATGGATGAAAATAAACAGCTCTTATTTAAGGGAAGCGGAGCGCCGTGCCGGCTTCGGACGTTTCAGAAGCATCAGTGGCAGATCTAACACAGAACAACGGATCGGCACACCCAATGATTTCTCATGGCACAGTGGCTGGGAATCACTGTAATGAATAGACTGCAAACATGCAGGTATTGTTGTTGACTAGCTTGCCTAGCTGACCACATGCTATCTATAGCTTTCACATTGGTTCAATGGTCATAGTGTCTCTATTCATTTGAGATGAGGCCTTTAATAAAGGCAGCTGTTACTTAACGCTATTGATTTGTGTTTATTGTGTGATGATCTACGTGCATTCTGGGTAGCCCTTACTCCCAAGGGTTTGTGTCGGAGAATCTCAGTATTGAGGGCGATACAGCCCTCAGTCTTGCCACTCAGCTTACCGTTTCTGAGAATTGGGACAGCACTTGCACTTCGCGGGAGCGCACATTTATGAGATTGAGGGTTAAGGGGGAATTGGAATTCACCCTTAGTTGTTTCAGTTCAAATTCAATATTCAGGGGCTGCGTGGAGACATGAATAAAAGAGTCACCAGTTACTGAATTGAATTTTGCTTTAACACTGTTTACCCCTGACAATCCATTAGCAAAGCGGTGAGTAGATAATGAGTGAATTATCTACCCCATGTTCGTGTTGGCACTCACCTTGAAGTGCCTGTTATTGCTGCCGTGCTTGGCCTCACAGAGCTGCCGCAATGTACGTAAACTTTTCATTTTGTTCATTTTTTTCTTTTTCAGCACACCATGTGTTCAGGGGGAACAGCTCACTCTGAAAGACTGCTTCAAATCAGTGATAATAGCTTCAGTTTGGTGATGCTGCAGGAAACGAACAGACCATGCAAACACTGTCGTTTAGGGCACACAGAGGATAAACAGCAATCTACAGAGGGCAAAGTAGGCACAGTATTTCAGCGAGCATATAACAGGCACACAGGGACCGATTTATAAACCCTGGACAAGGTCTGATAGCGAGTGAGGGCGGAATCATGAGTGCCGATCGATGTCTTGAGCCTCCAGAGGAATGGCGTCTCTGGATTTGAGGGAGGTGCGTGGCTTCCTCGGCGCACTTGCCGCCTCAGGGAACAGCTAGAGGA
The DNA here is from genome assembly GCA_016785235.1 of Pseudorhombus dupliciocellatus. Lineage (NCBI taxonomy): Eukaryota > Metazoa > Chordata > Actinopteri > Pleuronectiformes > Paralichthyidae > Pseudorhombus > Pseudorhombus dupliciocellatus. The sequence continues at coordinate 215,887 of JAFBJW010000758.1, forward strand.
AAAGGGGGAGAGCGGATTCTGAACTGAGTGCACACAAATTCAGGGATTTGCACTGAAACCGCACCCCTGTGCCGTGTAAACTCTCAAGCTGCTGACTGAAGAACAGCTTTCCCTGATCATATTTTAACCCAGTTAGGGTTTAAAGACGTTTAAATTGAAAATACACCTGTGTATAGTGCAGTGTGTGTGAATATGGGTGGGTGGGTGCATCGCAGACATAACTAAGAAGCCAGTAAATAGGAAAAACAAAGAGAAAGCGCGGCCATTCCAGCCCAGAGAGGACAACATGCAGCTTAGCCACTAACGTTGCACCAAGTGTCAGCGAGGCTTCGGCAAAGACGCACACGCTCGTTAAGTGCACGGCACTGACACATGCTCCATTGGCTGTGATGATCGTTTGCAGCGGTGCAGTGTCGGGGGGGTTGATTAGAAGTGAGCAGAGAAACCACTGGCATGAGGCGAATGGCTATAGCCTTGTCAGGATAACTTGCAAGCGAGACCTGTAAAAAGAAATGAGGTTCATGTCAACACGGTGCACAGTGTTTGCCTCCACGCGGCGTCAACATGTCACCACACGGTATGGTGGCTCTATTTTTAGGAACGGCAGCCTGCTCAGAATTTGGGTTTCATTATTTTTCTCCTACTTTTTCAGTGGCTAGGAATTGTCAGGGTTCCAGTCAGGGTAAATTTAGGTCACAGACAGAGTCACAGCTAACCAGCCATGAAAAGCTGCTGTCGGACTTTCATTCTCTCTGCTGGAAAGTCTGGTGGAGCTTTGACAGTCACTGGAAGTACATTGTGTTCCTCTGAGAGGGGGTAGATGGGCAGCAGCCGGAGCGAGCAGCTCTCCTCAAAGAGGCTCTGCAGTGTGTGTGTGTCTGCAGTTTGTCATGGTTAGTGCTGCTGTCTGTCAGCTCTGAATATCCTCAATACACCAGAGAAACACTTACATTTACTAATTTGGCCATTTATCCCCATAAAGGATGGCGCTCTAAATGGCTGTTTATGTCTCTGCGTGGTGGCCCCAGGGATTGGCTGAAGCAGCCCAGCTACCCTCAACGGATAAACACAGGAGACACTGGATGGAACGGGCGCTTGCCCAAACCTAGTCTCGGTTTAATCCAGTATTTATATAATCAGATAAGTAATTTACAGTGAACTTACCAGACAAAGAGCACTTGCCAATACATACGTGGGATGAGAACTTTATAAACTGGAGAACCCATCCTTCATACGGGGAACTAACCAGAGGACACACCACATCCTCACAAAGAAAGACACAGAGAAGTTTGTCAGAAAAAGTATCACAAAGCCCAAGGTCACTGAGCGCACATCCCCGTCGCTTCTCATCCTTTGGAATAATGCAGTTTGCTTTGGGCTCCGCTCTGAAGCACCAGGGATTAGAGAGCTGCCATGCTCACTTCATGGGCTGATTAAACTTTTTTTTGGGTGCGAGTGAGTCTGGGGGCGGGGGGGTAGGGGGTGGGGGGTGATGGTTGTCACAGCACCGCCCACAGCTGCTACGACCCGACCACTCACCCACTCCAGTGCGGCGGTGGAGGACTGATGAAGTGGCTGAAGTATGAGCAGAAGCACAGAGCTGCTGCTGCTGCTGCCGTGTGTGTATATCACTTCATTATTTGTACCCTGTTTCCCTGTGACTAATGCGTTTGAATTAATTACTCACATAATTCTAGCTCTTCAATAACATGTTGAAAAGCTGGAGTTTGATCCTAGCCGCCGTTGCTCACTGTTAATTTGGCTCGTTAACGATAGCGTTCTGCAATCAGGGTGATTTATTAGCTATTTAAGTTATATATAAACACAAAGCGTGTCTGTGTAAGCTTCCTGCTGCGCTCTGCAGTAAAAACCTGCAACCCAACACTGCGCTGGCTCCAGAGGGACAGCGGAGCCTCGCAGCTCAATCCTCTGTTCTCAGATTCTGCCCTTACACCAAACACAGGCATAAATCCTCGGCCTTTTGTGCGTTTCGTCCAAGTATCTTGTTTAACACCGGAACCCCGGAGGACGTTTAAGAGGTTCTGCCGGGTCACGTTCCCACTGAGGGGGCGTCAATATCCGCCTCTCCCACTGAATGAAGTTGACTTTAACCTCAGCTCGTGCGGTGGCGTGGATGACTGGGACGTCCTCACTGATCACGACGACAGTTTAAAGTTTTGTTTTCACAGAAGTGGGGTTTTTTTTTTTCCTCCTTAAATCCTCCAATTCCCTATTGAGAGCACAAAAGCTGTTTGTTTCGCTCTCTCTGTCTCTCTCTCTCTTTTTCTTGTTATCCCATCCCAGAAATGATACGACGCCAACTCTGCTGTCGTGCCAGCGGCTCCTCTGAGCCAGGGAAGAGCACAGTCACTGCCACAAACAGCCGAGATATCTGTCTGATTCACTCGACATCATCTGCAAACAGATGGACGAGCGAGACGGAGACAAAGAGTTGGGTGTCTGCATGGCATTAACGACGTCTAATTCAGGCTCAGTAGCCACACTGGCATACTTGCAAAAGCAGTATGATACTATTTGACTGGGAGTGAAGGGAGGCAGCGGGGGAGAGAGACAAACAGCGAGGGTATTCATTTATTGGAAAATATCATTTCATTGAACACTGCAGTGTGCAGGGAGCGTGGAAGAGGAGCGACAACTCAAACAGGTACAACATAAATGACCACGATGGGGCAGAAGCCAGGACTCAGCTACACAACGCATAATTGTACAAATAAGCGCCTGTCTTTGTCTCATAAACCAGCGCCCTGACAGCACTCATTCATTCCTCCTCTGTTCCCCCCTTTAAATTTTCATCTCCTGCTCAGGTTACACCTGTAATCAGTTCACACGGGGCTGAGCAGCTTCCAATGACGAACATGTGAAATGGTTGATTAAATTTTCAAAGGAGTTGACTGACAGTGTCTGACGGGGTACAGGAGATGAATGCGGATGAGCCTCAGTGACCCCGCCCCTTGACAGGAAACATTACTCCATCCGGGGGGGATCTTGATGGAATCTTCCATGCATGTAAAGGTTGCACCCACAAACATTAATGGCAGGGATTCAATGCCATATATGGGAGTAAAAGCTCCGTAAACTTCAAAGGCAAGCTATGACAGCGATATGAGGTCATTTCCTATTTACAGTTTGTATTTCCTTACCTTACAGTTTGAACACACGCGCATCGACAATATCAGAGAGAGGCTCAACATCTCTCAAGTCTCTCGTAATGGAAACTGAAACCCAGTTTTCTTTTTTAAATTATTCCTCTTGATCTAAAATCGTTGTTTCTTGTTCTCACGCGTAAAGTGAAATAGATTTCTTCCTGGAATAGACTGCTACCAACCGCATGTGTGTCCGTAGGTGTGTGTGTGTGTGTGTGTGTGTGTGTGTCTCAGCTTCGGAAGAGAATTTGCATCTGATCACACGCATTCACCCAAAATGTGATATTCATGTGACATGACATTTATATCTTTGGGTAAAGATTATCATTCTAAAAATGCAGAGCCAACGCTCCAACAGGCTTTGGACAAACGCTGCGGCAGGCTCGATAATGCATGAATGCAAATGCATACAGATCCAGTGTGTGCTGTGGTGGACGGGCACTGGCTGGAGCAGAGCAGAACTAATTTGCTCAAACAGAAAGCTCTCTCTGTTAAGTGCCTGCATGCTGCCTGTGTTTATGAGGGCTGCATAGCTTCAGCCTGATGTGACAGTTATTGTGCAGCGTGCGTCTCCACTTAACCGTTCAGTTGTGCACTCATGAATATATTTATGCTCATATACGGTCAAACCACGGGATGGGTGTGTCTGAACGTCCGACCTGAAGGCATTTGACGATGATCAATTTCATTCATTCAATTTTTATATGAACACGTTACACGTGTCCTGAGGGTCTTCAGTGTTTATGTTCGGGGTAATGGGGAGTGGGAGGCGTGAGCCAGTTCCACTTCCAGGACAAGAAGCTTGAGTCCAACTGGGAAGCCACACACTGAAATATATATAAACCATACATGTCATGTTATACGCAATGCTGGATGTGAGTGTAATTATCCATCCCTTCACATCCGGTGAGTCAGCGTCAGTCAGGACATCGCTGTCAGAGGCAGAGGGGGATTCAAGCATTAGAATAAAGGATAAATATATAGGTGTAGGTCAAGCAGTGTGCAGTGTCGCTCCTCTGATGACACTTGACCTGATCAGCTGAGCGTCGGGTGTCTCGCTCAAGGACACTGCGATGACATTGGAGTGCAAGTGTGACTCACATGACCGTGTTCACACATACAGTGCACTGTGTGTGCACTAGTTCCTTTGTGTGTTATGAATGCAAGAGTGAGTGACACTCCCATGGCCTGAGAGTGGGCGGCGAGTATGAAAGCATATGATCCGTGTGTGTGTGTGTTTGGCATGTAATGGGTTTTCCATGACCAAGGTGCTGAAATACTTGTTAGCTCAATGCATCCGGGGATAATTACAGTGGCAGTTCCACTATGGACAGCACACACACACACACACACACACACACACCAGTATCTAACACACAATCTACACATGCACATTCACACATGCTTCACTAACTAGCAATGCCCTCAACGCTGCTCATTAGCTGCTGAGGCGTGACGGTGAAAACTGGGTTACTGCTGAGCCAGTGCACACGCATGCACAAGCACAAACAGAAACACACACACACACACACAACTCCATAGGCGCGCACCGGTCAGCACCAGCCACGGAACAGGTTAATGTGGAGAGAGGCCGAGCGCAAACACACTCTCGTCTCATGTTGAAAGCGACGTATTTTGGCGTTCTGTACAACAGAAGCATTCTGGCGGCCGAGCCCGGTGCAACGGCGAGGGCACATAATGGAGCCGAGCCGAGGAATTAAAGGTCAGTAGTTCAAAGCCCTGACCTCGTGATCCGTGTGGAGACTGAAGGGCACCAGGAAGCCCGAGTCTAAAATGCCATATTTATTATTTATATCCTATCCAGCCACGGCGCTTCTGGAAAAAAAAAGAAAAAAAAACTTTTGAATTTAAATAATTGTCTATTTGCCCCCAAACACTATTTACCCTCTCTCCCATGTCTAATTAGAGCTTTTTAATAAAGCACATTAGATGAGGCCGTTATCATATCGCAGATGCTGCATCAGATACATAAACCACCACATTCAGTACCGGCTAAATACATGTTTGTTACCACATGTACCTGGATAACGATAGTCCTGGATCCACATCACATGTTAACCTGGGATAAATCTACCAGAATGCAAAGTGGTCCAGAACGGAGCTTCCTGTCTGTTGGAGGTTGTCCCGCCTCCTGCTGTCCCGCCCTGTTCCCCTGGAGCAGCTCGTTGGTCACAAGCACAAGACTTTAGTTTGGAAGACGAGTCTACAAGAGTTATCTGTCTCTGCTCGTCAGTCGCTCCTCCCTCCGGTCACTGTTGGCCATATTTTGACCAGTCTGGTTGGATAAATGTTGGGAGAAATCCCTTTCAGGCGGTTTTGGGTGGCTTTACGTGACTCACGTGCCATGAGCGCTCAACGTCGTGGGCTCAGATCCCGACCGCGACCACTTTTGACGTGCCATCGCGTTCTCTTTAAATGAAGCGGAAATGCCACAAAAACAAATCCTCAAAAGAAAATTCCGGCCCGACGCTGTGGTTGAATAAGCCTCAGCGACAGGCTCAGTATGTCACCATTATGTAAGGTTAAATGTAACGTATGAGCGCAGCGGCCCAGATAAACGGGCTGTAAAATGTGCTCCCTGCTCCTCGGAGAGGGAGCCGACGTCTCGGATTGGAAGGAGGAGGAGTGTTTGTTCATGGTTTTATACTCATATATATTATATGACACACACAGAACGGTTTAACTGACACAGACTCATTTGGATTTGTTCTGTGGGCTCAGGGTTGCCACAGGTGTTTGACAACATTTAAACTGGAGCCCAGTTGATATGACCAGACTCATTAATTCCTCAATTCATCCTCAAGTGACCAACTGGGATTGACTCAGGTTATTATACTGTATAATGTACATTTAAATTAGTTAAATACATAATATCAGCTGCTTCAGTCCCTTATCGCTAATGCTGCGTCTCTCCATTTATCAAACAACAAAGGTTGCTTGAGCAAACAATGGACTCGTCTCTGATTTCTCCTCAGCTCCATTCATTGTTTTCGAGCGTTTCAGCTTTGTTTCAGTTTAATGGGCCACATTTTTGTTATTCTGCTGTGGAGCATTGTTTCCTCCCCCAGGAAGGTTATGTTTTTTTCACCTTTGTGTTTGTGTTTGTTGGTAAGCAAGATTAAAAACAACACCCACTGAATGGTGAAAGAGCGTGGTACAGGCCGGGGAGCAAACGGTTAACGTCGGATCCATTGCCACTGTCTTCTCGATGAGAAAATTGAGGGAACTTAAGTATGAGCGTGTCAAATTCAGTGCAGCTCTGAGGAGGCCTCTGGGTCTCAGCAGAGGTGTCATTACAGTTTTTAGATGCTGTAATAAAAACAATAAACTGAGGTGATAAACTGCCAAATACGTGGTTAGCACCCAGCTGGTGAACACATTTCACGAAGCCAGATAGCGAAGGGCTATAAAACCATACATATATAATATTTCCTAACGTTATCCGTTATTCATCATTTAAAGTCACATCGTTGGCTTCGGTGAGTGGGTTGAAACAATTGTGCTAAATGGACACACACACACACACACACACGCACACACAATGGGTGGTTTGTTCATTTCAAATAGCAACTGTGACAGGAGAGACGGCTGATGTCCCCCAGCATTGCCAAAGATCTACAACTAATTACGAGGAGTTGCTCGCAGCGAGCCCCTTAAATTCCTTCTGTCTATAAAAACTGCCTTCGTCGTTCATCTCTCTCAGCATTGCTAATGTGATTCTAGTTATCTGCTCGTGTCTCTGCTGATTTATGGACATTCTTAAAAATGCCCCCCCCAAGAAAAACATGCTCCTCTGTCCAAGCAAAGCACAGATAACAAGAGAAGGTACAGACTTCAATATTCTCCCGATAAATAAGAGCTCACTGATGAAGACATCAACATCGCTGTCTGTCTCTGGTGGTGATGTCTCCCTCCCTCCCACTCTAGTGTTCACACTGTTAACTTAAAAAAAGAGGAACCGTGGTGCTGCTGGGGCCGCAGGACGTCAGCATCTCACTTGGTGATGCAACAAATTCTTATCTGTTCTGTGTACAGCTCAAATACAAACACCAAAACAAATGGCTGCACATTCTCCTATTTCGGGATCTGTCATGAGAGGATGGATTGGTCCAGCCATCGTTCTTTCTTCCTGCTGCTGCGGAGCAGTGAGGCAGATCATCTGCCTCCTCATCTGCCTTTTGATGTTTTTGTGTCGTTGTGCCGTTGCGTGAACGTGATCGAAGAGACGGTGCCTGTATCTGCATCTGCTGGAAAACGCTTTGCTCAGTTTCTACTGTCAAGAAATCCAAAGGCCTTATTCAGCTCCTCTGAGTTATTGAGCCTCAGTTAACTCATTGATCAGGTTTTCCAGTCTTGGTTCACTCTCAGCGTTCGGCCCCTGAAGGTCAAAGTTCACATCCCGCTTAAAATGACCTGCCCGGGGAAAAATGGCAGCCAGGCAAAGTTGTCAACTAGCAGGTGAGGAAGTGTCACATGGAGTTTCAATAACCATGTCCTCTCGTAGCCTCTCGTAGCCGCCGCGGCCGGGGATCAGCCCGTGGTCACATGGACAGGAGGAATGATTAGAGCGTACATAACCATGTGAGGGTTTCATTACGTGTGACTTCAAAGAGGCTGAGATGATCCTTTAAATCGTTTCCAGAGAGCTCGAACAAAGCCTGCTGTGGTAGTGGAGGGTGTGAAAACTTGCCCAGGACTCAGACAACAGCCCCCTCGCTCTCTCGCTGCGTAGGGACCCGATGGACGTGGTCTCCTGACCCATAATTCACTGCATCAAACGCTGGGGTTGCTTACAGCATGCTCAGTCATCAGCCAGTCCTCCAAGTGTGTCGCCCGCTGAGATCTCGCCGCCGTGTCGTGGCGTACGTGCAGGAAATCGTTCAACAGAATTCAATCTGAAGTGCGAGGTGCCAGATGAAGGATGGCGACGTCAGGGGAGGAGGAGGGAAGAGTCTCTCTCAACATGGAGGAGGGTCCTTCTGCTCATGTTATAACCAGAGAAACTAAAAATAGCTTCTGTCTCCGTGAAATGATTCAGAGGCCTTCGAGAGAGATGATTTATATTTGTATTAACTTCACGCTCTGGTGGTTAAGGCGTCCCTGTGAGACGGGCAGTCCGAGCGATTCCTACGAAGGGGATTCAGGGAGGACTCGTTCTTTGGAGAAGTGATGTTGCAAATAAAAAGCTTTCGTTCAAATGAAGGTAGTGAGACAGTAATGAGGCAACCTGTTGCTGCTGTGATGAGTCATAACTTTCTCAGAACACCTTCAGCACGAGGAGCCACGAGGGCAAACGCTTGCCGGAACGTCTCTGGCGTGTGTGCCTGCATACTGCAGTGTGTAGTACTCCCACCGTGTACTGCATCTGTGCAGACGTGTATTAATGTCCTTTGTTTTTATTAAACTCATGAGTTCCATAAAAAAAGGAACACGAGTACAAAAATAATAGTCAGGATACTAAACTCCAGGATGTGAAATGCTTTGGGGTTAGTGGAGGGAGTTGTATTACAGTTCATGATAGGTGAGATATGCAGTGTTCCCAGTTCATAGAATAACAATACAACATCCCTCCATTAATAAAATGAAGCCTGTATTGAAGCAACCAGTTGCTTCTCAAAGCTGCTCTTGGTTGCAAGAACTTCCACCTCCACCCTGAACATCCACACATTCTCAATGGATCTGCAAATATGCAGTTTAAACAAAGACTAGTCTGTTCACAGTTTCACCACAACACCAAGCATAGCAACACGTTTGATGACAAGAGTAAATGTGTAGTAGTTTCCCTCCCTTTGACTCTGCGTGGGAACTGTCCCCTGCTTTACTATGGAACACACTTAAACCCCTCATCTGTTTATCTGCTCATGATACTCTTCTATATCTCTGTATTTATTCATCCACAGCCGCACTGGGTCAGGACTCACCTACAATGAACCACAGGAGCATGAGTTTGCTCGGGGCTGTCCCGGCGTGCGTCCCCATCCTGTCCACGCGGTCCGCTGGCTGAAGTTTGGGAGGGACGTGAAGAGGAGGGCAACTTGGAGGAGCTCACAGTGCGGGAGGCAGCAGCATCACAGGTGACCGCAGGTGAGGAAATCCATGCAATGCCTGCCCAGGAGCCAGAGGGCTTCTGCTCCTGCGCCGTGCGTAAAAACCGCTCGACGTTGCGCGTCCAGGTCCGTCCTTACCGCTGCGACCCCTCAGACAGTCAGGACCATATGGGTGCTGCAGTTGGGTCCATCTGTCTAAGCAGCCGTCCTGGGGTCGCGGAGGAGTCTGGAGCGCGCATGGAGAGGTGTTGGCATCTGCTCTGTGCTGTGCGCAACGGGAGGCGCCAGACTGGGACTGTGCGGAGCAGAGAAGAAGAGAGAGAGTGTGTGGGGGGGGGGTGCACACGCTGCTTCTCTCACAGGGAGGACACGACCGAGGCTGAGCGGAGGACACACCGAACCGACCCGAGTGCAGCAGGGAGACGGTGGTTCTGGTGAGGGAGGAGGTGTCCACAGGTTCAAACTTCCGCTGCAGATTGTCTGGTCCAGTTTCTACGGAGCTGTACAGAACTGCGGTGACGGGAAGGAACAGATCACTCTGAGAGTCCACAGGCTGGAGGTTGGACAGCTCGCTGTGCGTAAAAGTAGCGAGGCCAAGCTGCGGTGCGGATTTGGAGACAGGTGCAGCGCGGGCACGCTGAGTGGATTTGGGCTCCAGAGACGGCTCATAATTGTACGACATCGCCATCTAGTGGTCGTCTAGAGTACATTCAATTGATCAATCATGCGATTATTTACTTGTTATTTAATGAGGGAGCAATAGAGTTCATGTGTTACACACACTCACACACACACTTGAATTGAACTGAACATGTAATGGTATATGATGTATGCAATATTTAAAAAATAAAAGACCTCACGCCCCTTATACATTGAGTACCCTTCATCCTTCTGGATGCATACGCGTCTGACGTGACTTTTGAATCGTATAAAAAATGTCTCTCTGAGGCTGCAGTTTTTCTCTTAATCCTGTGGGACTAGACACCTTCATTTATATCAAAAGGCTCGAACATGACTCATCTGAGTGGGATGGAGGGGACTGGAATGCTAGCTCACCCTTTGCCTCCCTGGCACAAAGTAACTTTGGCTGTGTCTGTGTTACCTCAGAGAAAGCTCACAGACTAATGAAAGGCCACTTCTCATTTGATAAGCACACATGCAGGTCACATGAGTCATCCCCCGTTCCCTATAAACACTCAGTAGTTTGAAATCTAGTGAATCTGAATCCTCTCTGTCACACACTGTCAGCACAGGGGAAGTTTACGGTTCAGTATTTAACCAATTTGTACAGCAGAATGGGAAAAAAATCCATCCACAGATCGTCTGATTGAAGGGCAACCTGAGGGCAACCTGAGCCCACAGCCACCATGTGTGAGACTGAGACTCTGAGACCCTCTCATCCGGCCAATAAAAGACCAGGCCCATCAGAGCTGATGCAGCAGTGACCTCTGGAGGCTTCATTACCATCCAACAGCCACTTTTCTGTTTTGAAAAAAGTGCCCCAGTCTGTTAGTGGGTTGTAGCACTGAGTGGTTTGAAGAAGACCCAGTGGACCTGTCCTTACTTAGAGGACCACTAACGGACGAAAAGTTTTAGCCGGATTAATCAAAGAAGAGGGTGAAGAGGACGGAGGAAATACGGCTGCAATAGTGTGGAAATCCGACCAGTCTGACTCACAACTCCAACCCAAAGGTGATGAAACAGGGAGATAGTTAAAGACCCTCGTGGTTAACACCCTCGTCATGAAGCATGAAGAAGCTGCTGGTGGGCTCATCGTGCAAGAGTGGAGAAACATTTGTGTTCATGCGTCAGGCCGTCTGTGGGCTGGCATTTAAAACCACTGGTCGCCTGACTGCCCCTGTGTCCGTCTCCATGGCAACCCAGAGTAAACGTACGGCAGGAGGTGTGCAGGAAACAAAGTGGAGAGCAAACACAAGAGAGGAGAGTCTGCTGGAGAAGGATCAAAGGTTTTATGGAGGAGACCAGAGTGGAATGACCCGTCCACGGTGAGTCCAGATGATTGTTGCTGTTTTGACGTTAAAGCGGAGAGAGCTACGAATGAGGAGTAAACCGCTCGAAAATGTCTCGACAGTTTGACCCAGGGAGTGTGACATGTTGACGAGACTTAAATGCTCTGTTTGTTTGTCAAATATTAAACCACACACACACACACACACACACACACACGTTTGTGCTTCCCTTACCTCAACCATCCAAAATCTAACCTCAACCTTATTCTCCATAACCTTAAAACTGAGTCTGAGTCTTGGTGAAGTTCTCCTCATTACACCCCCCCCCCCCCCCCCCCCCCCCCCCCCCCCCCCCCCCCCCCCCCCCCCCCCCCCCCCACACCCCCCCCCCCCTCACACACACACACACACACACACACACACACACACACACACTCGTAAACACTGAATACATACTGATGTGTGCTGTCCCGTCCCTGTCACGCCCTCTGTGCTGACTCTGCGGGGAGCTCTGGCCCATCAGAGAATTACATCACAGCGATAACATCACATGGATGATCACACAAACACACAGACGACCGGAGGAGCAGAGCTGAGACACGCGCCGCCGTTTGCCATCATTCCATTCTTCTCCTCTCCACGTTCAGTCCAGGAGGCCTGTGAGAAGCGGCAGCACAGAGAGGAGGTGGCTTGAGATGCGGAACATGGAGCAGCAGGAGATAAATGAAGACGTCTTGGTGCTGAGCCTTGAAGAAGACGAGGGTCAGGAGGAGTCGGACGCCGAGGATGAGGAGGAGCTTATCGCTGCCTGTGGTAAAGGCATGGCTGAGGTATGATGTACGCGTGTGTGTGGATGAAACATGAGTAGCTTTATCAATGAACCATCAGGGTGTTTCTTCTTCGCTGTTTTGATTCCTCCAGCTGAGGAGCACGAACGTGTTGTTTCCTGTGCATGTTTACTTGCACGGGGAGATCCAGGTGACTAGGAACTCCCTGTTTGCATGACCTCACAGGAACTGCGTTCTCTTGGGGAGCTGTGTTTGAAGCATGCACGTCTTACTGGCACCCCCCGCCCCACCCCTCCCAGTCACTATATTACTATTCTGCAACAGGAGGTGCTCAGGTTGCTGAGGGCCGGGGCTGATGTGACCCTGTGTAACCGCAGCCAGGAGACAGCGCTGCACGTCGCCCACCCTGAGCTCCAGGGAAAACTGCTGGGGTGGATGACGAGGCCTCACCTGCCCCCCCAGGCCCGGCTGCTGCAGGCCTCCTGGCAGGGAGACATCCACGCCTTACAGCAGACGCTGGTGAGCCTCAAAAACACACACACACACACACACACACACACACACACACAACACTCCCATCTGGGTGTTCAGGGGTTTCCCGGAGGAAAAAAACAGTTTTCCTGATTGGAAAACACAACTGGCTGTTCTGCTTGATGAATAAATTCTATTTAGATGATTTGTTATTCATTATTCATGGATTTACGATTATATAGTTGGATAGCTATTTCCTCTACCAGCTTAATAGTTAGGTTAAAAATCAGTTGTATCACGAGCAGCACCGTTGTTGTGACACAGGCTCTTGTGTCCTGGTGAGAGAGTGAGTATCAGGTTTCTAGCAGCACAATGAGTCGGATTATCCTCCATTATTTCAATGATGATGTTTATTTCCCTCAGTGAATAAATGCCCTGCTGTACTGAATGATTTTCTTACTTTCATTTTTCCATTAATATTTTTCTCAACTAGATGTTTGTAGATTACGTAATTATAAACAGCTGTAGTTATATTTTCTAACAAACTGATGTAAAAGAATGAGTTGTTTAGTCTCTTAGAAACAACAAACTAAAACAGCATGATTAATGTGACCTGTGCGTCAGGCTCGGTCCGACTGTTGGGATGTGAACGCTCCGAACAGCGACGGCGTGACAGCGGTGATGCTCGCTGTCAGGGACATTGACCTGTTTCAGAGCGTAGTGGCGCCGTTACCTTGGGACCACAGACCAGTGGAGGTGGTGAGGACGCTGCTGGGACTTTCAGCGTGAGATAACAGCCATTGTTGAACGCTTAGACGTGTAGGATACAAAAAGACGAGCCACTGACTTGTTCCAACATCCTGTGGCTCAGGGACCTGCAGCTCAGAGACCAGAGTGGCTGCTCTGCACTCCACTACGCCGCAAGCGTCAACAGCCCCCTGAAGGAGGAGATCATTCATATGATGGTTGATGCCCTACGTCACGCAGGTACACACACACACACATTCTGATACAACTTTAAAGATGTGGGGGGGGAAATTGTGACCTAAATTCCAGCAGTGCATGTAATCGGCTTTAAAAAGGATTACAGCCCTGTTTGTTCATTGTCATGTTTGATAATTATTATAATCTGATTACAATTAAACAGTCCACAAAAGGTTTTGTTGAAATGACACGCCCTCTTCCATCGTCTGAAAACATCTAACAAACCAGGCGGCTGCTCCCAACGATCCCCTGAAATTCATTCACTCTGCACCAAATGATTATTTTCCATCAAGACTCAAGAGTGATTCTTGGGGAAACAGAAACTGGTTCATGGTGTAATTTGCACACAAACTGGTGTTGATGTCGTCGTCCAATCAGCTTTTTTCCATTTCCTTTCCACAAGTCACTGACCAGTTACTTATTCATCAGCGTGTCTGAAGCCAAACATGCATGTGTGTGTCCTCACACACACTTCCTCTCTCTCTCTCACACACAACATACCAGGTTCATTCACAATCCACAGTCTGTTATTCAGAGCAAAACCTCTCCAGCTGAACTCAGAGCCTTAACAAGAGAGGTTTGTGTGTGTGTGTGTGTGTGTGAGAGAGAGAGAGAGAGAGAGAGCCTGCTGTAAATGAGTTTGCATGACGGACCGTCACAGAGACACTTGAAAAGGGGAAAAAGGAAAAAGAGAAGTTGTTTGAAGAAGTTTGTTTCCTTGCAGCGTCCAACCCCCTCCTTATGTAAACAGGTCAAGGTGCAGGGGTGTGGACCCACAGTGACCACCTCATGCCATTTCAAATCCCTTCTGTTCTCAGATGCTGCCCCCCCGTCCCCGCTGGGCTCTGGTCAGCTCTCGTGCCAGTGTTCAGACTCAGAGTTTGAAGATTCCGACATTGAGTTGGACATCGGGAGCCTTCATCCTCATGGGTCGACAGCAGCCTCCCCCACACTGACACGCACCCATCGGCCGGGCGGTCTGCTCTCCAGCCACACAGGGGTGAGTGATGACACCGGAGAGGAAACGCTATTTAATCCTCCTTCATTTCCAACACACAGCCTGACAAACATCTGTGCTTTACTGAAGCGTGTGTGTGTGTGTGTGTGTGAGAGGGGCGGGGCCGAGGTTAACAAACACACAAGTAAACAGGCAGCGAGTGGTCACCCAAAGTACAAATATGTGGAAGCAGTAATTAGCTGTAAAGCTAAATGTGTGTGTGTGTGTGTGTGGGTGACACTTCACTGACAGGAGCGAGGAGAGAGAGCAGGTGGTTCACAACACAGATATCACACTGACTCATCTGAAGCGTTCGTCTGCACAATAAGGAAACTACTCAACGTGAAAGGGTTTTTTTAAAAAGCTACCAAGTAAAGCATAATTCAACATAATTTAAACCAACAAATTGTCCCCAAGCTGTCAGTCTGCATCAGTACTCCTGCAGTACTTCTACCAGCGTCGGTGTTTTGAGACTGAGACATGTGTAATTAACAAATTGCACACTTTTGTTCTTTGCAGGAAGTGCCGGTGTCTCCGGGGAGCCCTCCTCCTCCTCCTCCTCCTCCTCCTCCTCCTCCTGACAATCACAAAGATCTGAGCCAAGGTAAGAACTGACCCACTGACTCTTTGGGCTTTACTGGTTCCTCCACTGTCAGCTAATAATATGTGGAACTGGAATTACTGAGTTTTTACTTTGTTGTATTTTTTAATAGCAGGTTGATTGTGTTGTTCTTAAATGAATGGGGGTGTGGAGGAGCTGAGGAGAAAGGGATGGGGTGTCTTAGACCTCAGCTGACAACTATAAACAGATAAAAATCTCATTTCAAACGGGGCCATCGGATCAAATAGGGGGCGGGGCGGGTGACAGGATGGGAGGGGCCTCACTCACAATACGACCTCTCAGCTGAGCTGGGCTGCCGTTTACCTCGAGCACGGCAGAGACACACTCACAGAGACTGAGAGTGGAGGGTCGGGGACTGAAGAGAGAGGGTGACAGGAGGGTGCGATCCAACAGGAAGTGTTTCAATAAGTCTCAAGGTGTGGGGGCGTGAGATGGAAGCCGAGGGGACCAAGGGGCTCAGAAGCAGGTACTGTCACAGTTTTGTCCATGATGAGCGTGGTCTTGTTCAGCCGATGCATTTGAGAGTTTGGATGTAAATTTGCTGTCATGCATTTCCGATGATGATCCTTCAGCCTAGGAAACTAGGACGCAGAATGTTTCAAAGTGGTTCCTGGCGGGACAGGAGCTGTTAGCGCTAACGGGCTCTGGGGTGGAGGGTGTGACTGAGCCGGCCTGTTTTTGCCAGGAGCTGATAAGGGGACCCCCCTCTGTTTCCAAAACGCCATGGAAACGCTGAGAGACATCAGGCAAGCCTACCAGGACGCAGGGAAAGGAGGCAGGTGGGTCAAATCTCTCCACACACACACACACACACACACAGCTCTTGTTGAGTGCATATAAGCTGGAAAGAAACCCCATTTACATGCTAATGTCACTGAGCTGGTTGGATAAACAGCACTAATACACCAGCATCTGTGTACACGTAGCCACAAACAGCACAAACGTTTCATGTGCGTACAGTGAACGTCCCCACCCCCCACTTGTGGCCTCTTGTATACATAATACACTCTTCCCAATGTATAGTCAACAACTGGCACCAACAGTAGGACGGTGTCCTCTCCGGTTACGCGCGCAGGCACCTGTCGCTGCGTCCAGAGGACAACCTGTTCTGCCCAAACAGGTTAGGGGAGGGGGGGCTTTTGTGAATCAGTCCATTGTCTGGAATGAGCAGATCTCACCACTGAAACAGGTCCAAGCTCTCAAGGAAGAATAAAGGTCTTTGAAGCAGGTGTCTAATTTCATAGCAACAGGAGAGAACAGGATTTGTTCAGAACAAGGAAACACACAAACCTGTGTGTGCGTCTCTGTGTAAGGGGAATAACTTGAACGATTCCTCAGCAGAGGAGGCCCGTCTCTGCCGAGCCTGAATAACAGCAGCAGACGCTGGAGCCACGTGGATCCTGCTCCCTCATGCGGTTTGCTGAGTACCAGGACCTCCTGCATCCCAGTGCCCCCTACACCCAGGTACACGCCGTGGCTGCACTCACTACGTCCTGGCATTTATTAAAGAAGCTCAACCAGAAGAAGAAAGCCAGGTCATTACTGCGTTTGTCAGGATCACACCGCCTCTCCTTTGCAACACGTAATAAGCCCCACTCTGTGGACCAAAGTTAGGATTTCAGATTCCAGGATTAAAGGTCTGGTTAAACTTTAAATCCCTGTGCAAACTGTTTCTCTGGTATAGCTCCCAGCATGCACTCCTTTTACCCTGTTGAAGCGTTGGAAGTGGAAATAATGATGCAAAGCAATGCTCTACGACCGTTCTATCACCTGCATGATCTGCTGTGGGGGAGTGAAATTCATCCAAATGCATCTGATTCTTTCTCCCTCGCAGGCAGAGGAGTGTGGCTGCTGCGCGCCCATCGTCCCCTGGTGTGCTGTCTGAGTGCAGCCAGCTCAGCCAGTCGGAACCACTGCTGTGTTTGAACACCATGCTGCAGGCCAGGGCACATATACAGACACGTGTGTATATTCAGTGTTTAAAGCTCCTAATATCAGAGTTCACTCGTTGTGTGCAGACTTACAGAGCAGCGTTCCTTACATAAATATTCACAATGACACTGGATGTGTTACGAGTGGATAAAACCTCTTTGGTTTGACATCTGCCTACAAAATAAAATATAAAATAATGCATTTAAAATGACAAGGTATTCCATCTACACCTGATACTAAATTGTTTACATTTTTTAATTTATTCATTTATAATTAACATTTTTTTCCTATTTTCAGGACTTGGTTCTCAAGATACTTTTCATGAGCAAAAGGTCAGTTTAACTAAAAAAATATATATGTGCTTCAAGTATTTGTTTACCATATTTGATACACACTCCTTGCCATTCCATTATCATCAGTTTACTTGTTTCTCCCAGGGTCTGCTACCAGCTCTGAACCGTCGCACACCTAAGCTCTTGGCCCCACTGAACAGCAGACCCGGCGACGGAGCAGCTCTGCCCGTACTGAAGCACCGCGTTCCCCTGAAGCCCATCAGCCGGAGTCCCCTTTGCTCCAGGTCCTGGCTGAGGAGAGAGAGGCTGTTCCGGGGCACTCTGACGGCCGCTAAGGGGGGCAGCGAGGAGAGCGGGTCCAGCAGCAGCCAGAGTTCATTCGATCTGGAGGACGACGAGAGGGACATTCAGGAGAGATCTTCAGAGGAGAACAATCTGAAGTTCAGTGAGGGCAGGCTGCTGCAGCTTCCCACGGATGTGATCTCCGCTCAGGCCGATTTGGTGGAGGACACCAGGCAGCATTTTAAAGTTCAGTCCAGAATCAGTCGGATTCACCTGATCCACAGATCAGGGGACCCTGTCCACTGTGAAGAGGACGTCAGCACTGAGGGAACCACAGACTGTCACCGTCAAGGCAAAACCCAAACTCTAAATTATCCAAAGGAGCACGTTTATAATCATAGCTTTAAAAAATCAAATGATGCAAATCAAAGTGACACTGTGAACCATACTGAAGACCCTGAGAGGGACATTACCCATCAAATGATATTTGATAGGAACGGTGACCCGCGTGATGCTGGTGCATGCCCTGGGGGGAATTACAGACATGCAATAAAAAAGAAAGAAGTGACAATGAAGGATTCCTCGGATGAAGAAGCCCAGGTGGTTCATCAGATCCCAGAGGTCTTAAACCCCTCCCACAGCAAGGAGACAACAACCAGCGTGGCCCATAACCAAACTAACCAGTCCTTCAGTCCTCGAGCACATAAAGAGCAAAGTGCCATCAGCCTCAAGTGTCCCTCACTTGCCACACAAGTCAAGGATAAAACCAGGAAAAGCCCTGAGCTAATTCTAAGTGGAGAGGCCACTGTTAAAGTAAAGTCAAAGCTAATTCCTGTAAAAGTTCCTCATCGTGGCACTGACGCCCCATCGTCGCGAAAGAAGGGTGTCCATTTTCCACAGAGCAGAAGAGCAAATGTGGACAAGTCAAACAACAGCAGAGCTCAAGCACCAGGGAGGGAGCTGAAGAGTGCGAGGCAGCTGAAGAGACCCGGGGTCGCAGGGACCACGAGGCCCAAGTCTGCCGCGGACTGCATCACCTACAAAGACATGTTTCAGCAGCTGCAGGGCGGGGACGGAGGGCCAGCCATGTATGAGATGTTTGCTGGTCCCATCTACGAGAATCTGAGGGTTTCCAGCTCCTGTGAAAAAGGAAAGGACAGACAAGTGCAGTCCACAACGTCGAGGAAGGGGCAACAGTCCCAGAAAGTCAAACAGAGGCCATTGAAACAATCTCAATGTAAACTGAGGAGAAGCCCGGGAGAAACTATGGTGATTTCAACCAAAAGCAAACCACGACTGTCGTCCAGGGCCAAACCTCACCTGACATCTCCATCAAGGAAAGACAATATGAATAAACCGGACACAAAGTTAGTTCTTTCTCAGCATGGTGGCATGGAGGCTCATATCTTATCAACCATAGGGGAGGCGACTTCAACATACAGCAGCGAAACATTAACATTGACTCCATCTCATGCTAAAGACATGTCCATGCATATGCAAGAAACTACTGGGACTTCTTCAGCAAGGACCCAAAGCCGACCTGTCCCTGTCCCTGTGTTACCCCAAAGCTCCCAGCAGCCAAAGATCAACACATGGACATCTTCAAGCAGCAGCAGCAGCAATGCTATCGTGTCCCCAGTTTACCAGAAGTTTCTCGATGAAGTCGGGGACGGCCCGCTCACTGAGGACCTGCTGCAGTGTCTGGCTGAGGAGCTCATCTCACTGGATGAGAGGGATGTCTCCACAGTCTCAGAAAACATGGAATCCAGTGAGGAAGCGTCCATCAGAGAAGAGCTTGCAACAGGAAGAAACATGAAGGCAAGCAGTTTTGGTTCCTAAACAAATGTTTTTTGACTTTTATGAACAGTTTTCGTTGATTATCCTCTTTCCTGTGTAGGTCATTTCACCAGACAACGCAGCGTTGCTTGGCTCAGGGGGCGCTGCTGACTCCATCACTTGGACAAAGGGTGAAGTGCTTGGCCGAGGAGCCTATGGGACAGTGAGTACATGAAAATAATGAGCCATGACTCACTCTGAAGCCTACTGAGGCTTTCTTACTTTAGTGGTCACTTCTCCCCAGGTGTACTGTGGCCTGACCAGCCAGGGCAAGCTGATAGCAGTGAAACAGGTCAGTCTGGACACCTCTGACCCTGAAGCGGCCAGGAGGGAGTACAGTCGTCTGCAGGATGAAGTGGATCTGCTGAAGGCCCTCAGCCACATCAACATCGTGGGCTTCCTGGGAACCCGTCTTTTTGAGCACATGGTTTCTATCTTCATGGAGTATATTCCAGGAGGCTCCATCTCTAGCATCCTTCACAGGTAAGCTTGAATAGATGTAAGGACCATCTTCACTGATGCCTTCAGTACCCATGGTCTCTATTCATGCCCTCAGGTTTGGTCCTCTGCCCGAGCGAGTCCTAGCTCTCTACACCCATCAGATCCTGGACGGAGTGGCCTACCTTCACCTGAACATGGTGATTCATCGCGACCTGAAGGGGAACAACGTAATGCTGATGCCCACTGGCGTCATCAAGCTCATAGACTTTGGGTGTGCACGACGTCTCGGCTGCCTGAACCACACTGCAAGTAACAGTGGGGACCTGCTGAGGTCTGTGCACGGCACGCCTTACTGGATGGCACCAGAGGTACATGCACGCTCTCTTATGTGCTCTTCCTGTCACATTTAGACCAATTCTTTTTTGACATGTGTCATCACCTCTCTATCTTAGGTTATCAATGACTCGGGCTACGGAAGGAAGTCAGACATATGGAGTGTCGGTTGCACAGTGTTTGAAATGGCCACAGGGAAACCACCACTGGCACACATGGACAAGATGGCTGCCTTGTTCTACATTGGGGCTGAAAGGGGACGGATGCCGCCTTTACCGGATGGGTTCTCCGTTAATGCCAAGGATTTTGTAAAAATCTGCTTGACAAGGTGAAACCATTAGTACTGTTGTGGAATATACTTCAAGTATACCGGTTAAATTTAAAAGAAAAGAGACATTTGAGAAACATTTGCTGCGTGAAATGTGATTGTGAATTTGGGTAAAAAGATTTCAGTGCAGAAGTTTCTATGTATAGAAGGCTTCTTTAATGTTCCCTTGTCTTCTCTCAACTCTAGTGACCAGAGACTACGGCCATCTGCAGACGAGCTCCTCACACACCCATTCATCCCAAAAAGTGAGGCTGGAGTGAAATGCTGTGGTCACCCACAGGGACACTGTGGTTGACATGGAGTTACACTAGAGCAAAACACAGCAGGTAACAAGTGGGTTTTGTAAGTTAAGTTGAAAGGCCACCTGATGTAAGATGCATGACACCATTTGATTTGTGGTTTTCTGAAGCAGTCTTAAGAATGTGCCAATCTAACACACACACATACTTCATTTTATGTTATATACATTCACGAGTCCTTGTTTAAAAGATCCAAAGTTTGTGTAGAATTGAATCATCGCTGAATCATTTGTTAAATTATAAACCAATTCCCATACCATTCATTTTAAGGTGTTGCCTCTGAGTTTTTATGGAATAATTGTGCAGCAAGAACATTTCATTACCACATGCGACTGTAGGGGCATCAGTTGGCATATTGAAATCGAAAAATCACGATGTTTCTGTACAGTCTAGCAACAGATATATAACATGTGGAATAAAATGACAGCAACAATAATGTATACTGTAGGGATAACAGCAACTTTAAAGTTTATTGGTAATACTGAATTGAAATGAAAAAAAGATGTTAAGAGTGGCATTTTGCGCATTTTGTCCACAAGTGTCATTGTTCTGTGTGCCCAACTGTAAAATCCCTAATGAAGGTAGAAAATAATCCAGCCATAGCCTTGTTAGTCTTTACGTGCACTCTAAAAATAAATGAGTTACCCAGTCAGAAACAGACTGAATCAAATTTCGAGCAGAGCTCAGGGGATAAATCTGATGTAAAGATGTGTTCAGAAAGATACGTGGCTATAATATATTCAACCAACCAGATGAGGATGTTGGTGACTTGTCCATATTGTAGATCTAAGCTTTCTTGCTTATGGTCAATTAGTCAGCATTCAGGAATGGAAAGTACCAAATGTAGGGGTTTTCCTTCCTAAGTACAATAAATGGCTGATTGAATGATACAGGCATCCCTTATATGCAATCACATCTTGCCTCATGTCATTATGTCAGATGCACTTCAAAATAAAAGGGTTATGTGAACTATAATAATAACAAACTACTTGTCCTCAGTTTTTTCCTTTTCGAGGTGAAACCTTTGGCAGCTAGCTTTAGGTCTACTTAAGGGTCGAAAAAAAGGAACATTTGGTACAAATACCATCACGCCGATGTGATTAGTAGGTGTTGAATGTGCATGTGTTGCTGAGGGCAACTGCTATTTCCTGTGATGAACAGCACAGCGCCCTCTGTAGGAAGGCTGTGAGACGTACACACCACTGGAATTCTGCAAACATCCACCCGATGATGTCTAAACGGTTGATCAACAAAATAAGTTTTATAGGTACTATAGTTATTTTGACATACTTACAAGCAGCTCCAAACCTGAGTAGTCATGGTATAGCTTTTCTTTTTCTTCAAACATACACAAATGTATGTACATTTAGTTCCACTTCCTGTAAACAGCAGATAAGTGCTCTCCTTTAAATCCCTTTGATGATTGAAACATGCAAATCATATGCACAGTCCTTAAGTATAAAAAGAAATCAAGACAAGAAAGTAAGGAGGAGGAGGAGATGAACTTTACATCTAAAAAAAGCGTCCATCGACAGCACTAAATGGAATGCCAGGAAACACAAGTCGAACTCATCTCCCATTGGCCACTGGCTTCCTCCATTCAACTGCAAAATCGTTCATTCAATTAAAATGACTCATAGTAATTGCAATACTTCTGTTTCTCTGTACGACGATTTGAAATGCATGGAGGGACTTTCCTCCTGATGGAAACGCAACCCGGCCTCTCCCCACCACAAAACACCCACACATTGCACATTCCTAGACCCATTTAAAGAGAAAAAGAACCAAGCAGCAATTCCACACACGAACAGAAAAACAGGACTGAGCATCACAGTCCAGAAATGTGACAGTCAGGAAGCATTTTTCTTTGTCATCTTTCAGGATTTGAAAATTTGAACAATGCTTTTCATGGAGATACGATTTTCCTGCCTTTCAATAAAGGGCTCATCATCAGATGGTTATTTTTCTAGGGCACTTGACAAGGAGGTAAGCATAGTCTATAAAGTCTCAGTTGGGTAGGTTCATGCCATTTCCACGTGGTGGTCATAGCTCCAGAGTGGTGGAATCAGTGTCTCTGCTCTCCCACTTCGTGTGGCGATTCACTAGGAGGAGGGTACTGCTGAGAGGTCCGCAGCCCACCTGGGTGTGACAGGAGGGGAGGAGCAGAAACAAGAATAAGGAAGAGGAGGGGGAGGGGGGAGGGAGGTTAGCCAAAGAGCTGCAAGCCAGATGAGACACACTGCAGTACAGGAGAGGAGCAAGGAGGGAAAAAGGAGGAAGAAAAAGATGAAGTACCTGCAGCACCAGTGCCACCCTTGGAGATTTTGCTCACTTTCGAGCAGGAAGTGGAGGATGAGGGGGGGTGGTGGTTGTGGCTGACCTCAGGGTGTGCCCTCTTGCGCAATGTGGAACCAGGTGGAGCGAGTGTCGCTCCTTCCAAGCCGACCGGTCCCGGAGTGCCCCGCAGGAGGCCTCCCCCACCACCAGGGCCCTCTGGACCTCCTCGCCCGTTGCCACTGTGCGTGTGAGGATGACTGTGCTTGTGATGGCGATGGAGGTTGTGGTCCCCTCCACGGTGTTTCTCTTTACTCACCAGCGGGCTGGAATGTTTGCTCTTGTTGTTGTTGGTGGTGGCAGCCATGCCTTCATCTGATGAGCTGTGGCAATCTGATGAGGAAACTTTGATCTTCATCTTAAGCTCGTCTTTGCTGGGCTGTCCACTCCTGTCCAGCTGGGAGCTGCCGCCAGGCCCAGGCACAGCCAGGCGGAGTCTGAGCAGACCTTTGTCCCGTTTGTCACTGTGGTGACGTTTGTCTTGCCCTGAAGTTGAGGAGGAGGAGGAGGGGACTTTCATTTTCAGTGGGGAGGCAGTAGTGCTGCCAGCGCCACCATGAGACATTTGGTGGCACTGTGAATGTTTTCTATGTTCTACTTGGCTCACAGATGATGGTGCATAGGTAGAAGAGGAGGAAGACGACATTTCTCCCCTAACATCAAAATCCATTGCTCCTCCATGCTGCTCCTGCCGGCGTTTCTGCCCTGAGACAGACAGCTCTGCAGCAAGTTTCTCTCTGTATTTGTCCAGAGAAAGTTTTTGAGCAGGAGATGGCTGAGGTGGAGGGTACGAAGACTGCGGTGGTAGATGGTGCTTATCCACTCCACCCCCGCCAGCTCCTTTTGGTTCCTGTTTAACAGGGTTAAAGTCTGCTGCTTTTTCAGTCTTGATTATGGGTGGGTGCTGAAGCAAAGAAGACGAGGCGGTCTGCAAAGACAGTGTCTGATCTTGGAGGAGGATGCTGATGGGTTCCTGCTTGATACAGGTCGATGGGTAACCCGCTTGGCTCTGTTTGCTCTGAGGCCACTCGCTGTGGCTAGCAGGATTGTAGGTGCCGGCCAATGAGTCCAGGGACAGGGGCCCCCCTTCAGGCATGGAGAAACTTAGGTTGGAAGAGATTCCAGCAAGTGTACCATCACTTTGGTCTTGGAGCATGGAGGGCCCAACAAAAGTGCCGTCCATCAACTGAGCACTCTCGCTCTTGGGCTTCTTGGCAGCTTGTGTTGCCTGGAGAGCAGAGAGAGAGATTTTTGAAAATACATAAATACACAAATAAAGATATTTGCCAAATTGTTCCATTTCTGCCGTTTTAAGGTCAACAAAGTTTCGTTGTAGAAAATGATGCCCTACCCTCCAGTTTCGTATCCTCTTTAACCGGCTGGGTGTTTTCTCCAGAATCTGCAGGAACTCATGGGTCAACTCTACAAGCATATGAAAGTTGCCATCAGAAATCCTTCTCTGTTGAAGTTCAACAATTCATTTATTCCCCTAAAATGTACATTTGATGAACCTAACAGGTATAAAATCTCACCATCTAAGAGCTCGAGAGTGACAGAGCTGTCCACATACTGCCACCAGTGTTTCCCATCAGTGGAAACTGGGATTTCCCAGTTGGACCACTTACAGGCCAGATGGATGCACACACAGGCGATCACTGTGGGCTTGTACTGGAGGCAGAAGGTTGTGAGGTGTAGACTGTATAGTGTGTGAGGGTATGTGTCAGCATAGTGTGTGTGTGAGAGAGAACGGATGAAGGTATAGGTGTGGGGTTGGGATGGCGTGAATTAGTTGAGGCCAGGCGTGGTCACAATAGGTCCGTCATGTGGAGAAAAGAGAAAGAAAACACAAGAGGGAGCAAACAGATTTAGTTTTCTGGAGGAGTTAATTTCAAAAGGTCAGAATTTAATTGTGTTAATACATTATACTTAATCATGTCAAACTGCCAACAATACAGGTGACATCTAGGAGTCTAGTGTTCAATAAGTAACAGGACATTACAGAATAGCCCCATGATGGTGATTTAGGAACTTTGCTGATTTGGGACTTTAAGACCAATTCGATGGAAGTGAGAGGAGGGCCGCATGTATTAGCTTAGTGCGGGCTACCCTGAGGCCACCCAGTGCTGAGACAAGATGATGTTAAAAAACAGTACATTTAGCACGTCCCACTCATCAACAGCAACAATTCTGATTTAGAGGTATTCTCTGAACTTTCTACATCAATATCATTTCAACCAACGAGTTTGAGATATGTGTTTGTCATATTTAGAAAGTAGAACATCCAATACAACAAATATAAATTGACATGGGGCTACCATCCAAGTTTTGAAAGCTAAAATATAGACAAGGTGCTACTGCATGCAGATGTCATGTTTAATGTTCAAATTGATGAACATCTGTTAAACAACATTAGCACAAATGCTGTTTTTGAGATCAAATAATTGTAATCCACAATCCTTTTAGACAGCAGTCTTAAATTTAAGAATCTCAAGCCCGATGCAGTCCATGTTTGAGCCCCAAGTTCAAATTAGTTTGTAAATGAATTGGTAGAAGTCTTTCTTGTTCTGTTCTGTGACTATACACATGTATGTAAAAGACGTCTTGGGATGCAAGACAAATTGCAGAGGAGTGTATCTAAAGATGGATGGTAACCGCGTGTAGCAGGAGGAGAACAATGTCTGGAGTCCAAAAGAGAGCTGTGCTTTTCCACACATCCAATATCCATTCACACTGAAAGCTGTGACTAAATTAAACACTCTGTCAGGAGTTTACAGATTTCACTCTTAGGCGGGGTTGGGTACCAAACAAAATCAATTGATAAGAGAGAAAGCTAAGTTATCAAAGTCACAGATTAAACAGAATCGATGGGGAGACTAAACATTTGTGTGTGTGTGTATGGCAAGCTTACACACACAGCTACCTATCTTGAAAGGCTTGCATCAGGATATAGTGTCCAATAATGGAGGCAGTGGTAAAAGGCTGCAAGTCTGGTTATCTATTTTATCTATCTATCTATCTATCTATCTATCTATCTATCTATCTATCTATATCTATATCTATATCTATATATATCAACATGAACCCTGGAAGGTGAAACGTTTTATTGTACTACAAGGAGAACTGGGTGCTGGAAAATGTAACGAAAATTATATGTGAAATGCTGATGTACCCAACCCAACTCAAAAGTACAGGAACATCTAACACCATTTGCAGTCAGCATCCAGACACTGTCAACCAATTTGCCAATTTCTTTCAGAATAAACCATGGAAAAGGACGCAGTTTTGATAATAAAAGACATGTCAAGAAAACCATTTTCCTTGGTTTGGAATAATAAATAGATATATACATTTATCTGTATAACGCCTTTGTTAACTGCATGAAATTTTATGTAGGTCATTTTGGTTTTTCTTGTCACATCTTTTACATATGCTAAATGTAGAAAAGTGTTCTAGAGCAATAAATTAGACAAAAAACATACTGCAATAGTTGAAAATCTCTGTAGGAATAAAACATTTTCAAATAAATGGATATGAGAAGGTAAATAAAAAAAAAATTATTTGTGGTACTTACCGGAAGGACCTCTACGAGAAATGTTTACACCGTGAAATCTTTAGCTGCTATTCAGGCTACCAAAGTGTCTTTCTCTTTTAGAATTATGCACTTTTTCGCAACCGAACAAACACGTGGGTTTCAAGCGCACCACTACACTTCACATCTTGCATTCAACCCAACTGTGCCAACATATGGTCCCTTGTACAATACACCGCACTGCAACTGGGGCCGGTAACGCTACAAGCCATCCTGTCCCACTTCCTTTGAACGAGGGAGGGGAGCTGAGGGGCAGAGGCAAGCGTCCCAACAACCACCAGCGCAAGTAGGGCCCGTTGGACACTGAAAGGGTACCCTGCATTACAGGAAGCTATGGTGTGCAGTCAAAGTGCAACAAAGGAGGGGCAGGATAACAACCTGTTGGTAGCCATGAAATAGGAAGTCTGAGCCAGATCCTTGCTTGCTGTGAAAGACAGAAAAAGAGAAAGACACAGAAAGGCAAAAAAACATTAGCATTACTGCAAAGCATTGCACTCATAAAGTCAGGTACTGAATGTTTTGTAAATCGCCTTGGATTAAAGCTTCGGCTAAATGTAATGTAGTGATGTGGATTGCAGGGATGTCATTTTACAAATATTACAATTTACAATTTTTTGCAGAGCCGAATTAGAAAAGACCCCTAAACCAAATGTTTTAAAATAAATGTCAAACAAAAGCAGAAAAAAAAGTCATCAAAAGTACAAGGCGTGTGGTCATGTAACCATTAAGTCATCAAGGACTTCACCCCCCTCCCCACCCATAACTGAGGTGGGACAAACAAGACCAGAGGGAACAAAGAGCAAAGAAGGAAGCCTCTACCTCGCACTAGCTGGGAACATTTCACCACATCAGTGTGTGGGTGATCAATAGTAATTTCAAAGCCTGGAACAAAATACACGACAGGTGAGTTCAACACAAGCACAGTTGGGAGGTGACATGCCATCTTAGGATCTAGCAATTTAATAATGGGACGTCAATTCAGATTGAAGTACGTGGCTATGCCACAAACATGTACGTCAAATTAAGTGCATTCAACTCAAGTGTGAGCACTTTCATTCTGGATCACATTTAACCAAATGCAATCAATATGTGAGCAAAAATATTTTGGATGAAAAGTGAGATCAATTAAATCAAACCAAATCTATAAGTGAATCAGTAATAAGAGAATGACATGTCACCTTTACACGATTGACTGAAAATACATATGTCTGGATACCCATAAAGAAGCTGATAAAACATTTCACTTAACAGGCTGCGACAAATAAAATCACCAGTGATCAATAGCACTACTCCCTTACTGATAATGGCAAAAACAATGATGATCGTGATTATGATAAACAAAAGTGCTCTCTCGCTCAAGTCATCCACTCCAGTCACCACTACTTACCCAGGGTCTGCAGCACTATGGATTCAAGAAGCACCAGCTCTTGAGCTTGCTGGAGGTATGCCTGAAGTTTGATAGACAGTCATTACAACACAATTGTAATGAGTCTATTAATCTATCCCTCTAACATCTGATTTCAAATGGCCAAGTCTCCTTAAAGAGAGGCTTGTTTTACAGTTAGGCTTAGGTCTCGTCAGTGTGGGTGTTTGTTACACACAGACTGAAGGCCAGACGAGTAAAATAAAGGGGCGAGGGAACGTAACACTGCCAGTTTTAACTGTACATAGGGACACCATGACCACGGAGAGAACTGGAAAGACAGGTGTGGAAAAGGAAAAAAAAAAAAAAAAACTTTCAACCACACAATAATACAGAGCATCCCAAACTTACGTTACTTTTTGTGTCTAGAGGTGGTTCTTGGGGGTTCAGGCAAGCATGTGAAACTTTGATCACATGTTCAAGTTTCCGGGGTTGTTCCTCAACTTTAGCAGCCAAGAATAAGGTAGTTGGAGATATTATCTGCATGAAAGCACCAAAGACAATCAAATCTACAGCCCATCTGCACACGGGGTGATATGTCTCTCAACATTTGATAGTAGGCTTAGGATCATGCAAAATGAATACTTACATTTCTATGGAATTTGGTGAAAGAGTGGTGCATATAAAATCTATGCATGTAAACAATTGCTGTATTTATTGTTAATTGAGAGCTGGGAGTGTGAGTTAAGGCGAATTGTGGACGATGAGTAAATTAACTGATGAAACTGTCAAGCTATATGCTGCATCAACAAGCAAAGAAACGAATTACTAAGTGACTATTTTTAACCGGAAAGAGTCAGAGCAGAGAGAAGGTTTGCGGCTGAGCTAAAGACACGGTGCCGCTGGTGACTTAGCTTTGTGCTAACAACAACCGTGTTTGCCAAAAACCAAAAGGGGGGGAAATACAAATCGGAAGCAAGCTTGAATTACTTACGTAAACACGTGGGTATTTATTACCCTAAGCTATGTCGGACTGGGAAGGTTGCACTGGTTGTAATGGAGTGAGCAACCGGTTAGTAACAGCTGCAAAAGGCTAATGGCCTTACAGACGTCAACCAGCGAGCTAACGTGCTGTGTTAGCTCCGAGCTAAACTGTACATCTTGACGCCGATATTCACAGTTAAAATATTATTTTGTAGCCTGAAAGCAACACAAGGTGAAAATGAGACGGACGATTGTAAAAAGGGAAGCACCTCCCCCCCGCAGCGCGGTCTTAAACTGTGCAAACGATAGCGGGCCCGCTCCTGCAGCTAGCGCCATGGCTGCCTCCAGTATCGAGGAGGGGAGAAGTTTGTTTACAAAGGATACACGTTGAGTCTCTGGCCCATGTCTTGGATCAGATTCGCGGCTTGCTGTCGGTAGGAGAGCTCCCGGTCTGGTTCGACCCCACTTCGGCGGGACGGCGTGTTTTCCAGCTGATCCCGGGTGAAAAACCACTTGGACGATGATCCCCGGCACGCCGCCATTGCTCTCCGACATTCACTTGGGCATTGGGCATCAACAGAGAGGACGTGACGTAGGCGTCACACAGGAAACTGCTTCTTCTTCGACGGTTCAGCCGTGGTACACATTTACCATGTGTGCAGGTTTGTTTAAATGTTTATTTTACCTATTAATAACCGATCTTGTGTTTCATGAAATAATAAAATATTGAATTCAAGAGGACATTGATTCCCTTAAAATTTAGAAAAAAATTCTACAGGCATTAAGAAGACTTCTTTGAACTAGAACACATAGTCCAAGCTAGCTTTATTGTCAATTCTGCCACTTGTTGAATATTTAACTGAACCTCTGATTAACTATGTGTGCGTGAATTGTTAGTGTGAGAAGCCCATGATCTCATTATTAACAGGGATTAGACGCTGCAAAGTTAATTATCTGTTGACAGTGTGTATGGTTTTGTGTCTCTCAGCCTCAGGGTCATTTGGTAACAAAAAGTCTCTAGACCAAAGATATTATGCATGGCTTCTATCACATCATGTAATTATTTACAGTGTGACATTTTAATTGCGTTTTTTGAAGTGATCACATAGCTAATTAATATGCTACATCAATCATCAACCAACATTTGTTGTTTTGAATCTAACAAACATGCATGTCTGAATGAAGCACTTGATCTGAATCACCGAGTTAAGTTTTATTCGGTTTTATTCCAGCGATTTACATTATTCAAATTGCTCACGTTTCAGTCCCAGAAAGTCCAGAGCATTTCCAGCCAGTAATTTGTCCTGCAATACAAATAGTGAGATCACAACATGAATTTACAATTTAGACTTTTGAGTGCTAGCTAGGCATTTTTATCTTAAATCTTTCCACCACTCATGTTAGGATAACGTCTATGAGCTATAAATGAAATTATATGACCTTTAGCGTTTCGTCAAACTCATCCATGGACTCAATAAGTGATCCAGGCTGAAGCTCTCCCAGTGGAAATGGGTAATCTGTTCCCAGCATCACTTTTTCCTGAAAGAGATTTTTGTTCCACAGTCATGAGCAAAACAAATGTAAAGAAAAAGTATGTCTTCCACACATCACAAGAGCATTGTATGGCTTCAATTATTAATGCTACGCCATTTACATATGGTTTATATGGTGTTCCAGGAACAACTCCTGATGTGGCCAATACCAATAAAGGAGCTCACTTTTCCAATAACATCGATGAGCAGCTTCAGGGCGATGGGATCATGAACCAGGGAGTCGGTGTAGAAAGACCCGAGGTATGTCCGTGGATTGATATTGTTGTCGACTGCACACAGGTCTGGACGGACTGTGTGGCCATGTTCAATTCTGCCAATGGTAAATGGGAAAGAGCCACCTGAAAAAATGATGAACAACCGTTGATATTTAGGCTTGTGAAGCGCTTATATTCTCTCTTTTGTAGCTTTCTCTTTCTGTCCTACAATGTGTGATCTCTTCTGTACCTCCATGAGCAAAGCAGACTTTCAGTTTAGGAAACTTCTCAAAGACGCCTCCAAATATCATCGAGCAAATAGCCATGGTTGTTTCTGCGGGCATTCCTTTGTGATGGAGGACAAGAAATTATCTGTCTGTATTTTTACATCATAATTATATATGGTAGAAGTGTAAACACAGGATTAGTAATTAAATTGAATTTTATTGTACACCACTGGCCATAATAACAATAATGATAATAATATTTAAAACTGTTTTTCAAGTAAGTCGTAAAATAAAATAATAGAGCAAAATATAAGGAGCAGCAAAATGATAAAAAAACAATTTACAATAAAAAAAACTGATACAAAAAATGCTAGCTTGTTCAAATAGCTTTTCAACGCTTTTGAAACCATAAAAAAACAGTATCTAATTGTTATTATTTTTTATAGTGAGACATTTTCTTATTGCAGACCTTCACACCAACTATACCGTGTAGTCTATAGAATCTCTAATTCCTCCACCAATGCCCCATCCTCACCCACCAACCAGGGCAGCCAATACTTAGCCATCCTCCCATCCGTCTGCATGTCCCATGGGTGAACGAATATGGAGCAGCCCAGCTCCTCGGCTGCCTGTGGGGAGCACACACTGCAAGATAAGTATTTTCCATGAGCAATTTGTGCCACTTGGCTCATTAGTCTATTCAGAGGATTGTAAACATGTGCACATATCCAGCTACTGTCACCGGAGACGTTATCTTATATAGGATAATATGGAGTGTCTCACAGCATAGAAGGGAAAGAGTTCAGAGCTGTTGAGGTCCCAGTTGTTAATGTGTGAGCCAATCTGCACCCCGGGGAAGCCCAGCTCCTTCACACAGCGCCGCATCTCCAGCACGGCCAAGTCGGGAGCTTGCATGGGCAGCGTTCCCAGGCCCACAAATCTCTTGGGGTTGCTATGTACCGTCTGGGCCAAACTGTCATTTAGAATGACGCAGAGATCCAGTGTGTCATGAGGTTTGGCCTGTAATCCGTAAAGGAAAGTGAAATCGGTAAATGTGTCCATGGATAATGCATTTCCAGCATCTCTGTGTTGATGCTTCTGTGACAGAACAAGGACAAAGGCAGTTGAGCAGCTTTGCAGGCCACAAGCCTCCATGGTACTTTGAGTGAATTTCGGGAAAATGCAGCATGCAGTAATTTAGGTCACGCAAAACCACAGTCAGAAGTTTTCAGACTTCAGCTCAATTCCTCAGCTGTGTTTGCTCCTCCAGGCTGTGACTTAGTGTTCACTCACCCAGTAATTGAACATCACAGGAACGGTAGACAGGGCCTGAACTGTCACACCTGAATATCACAAAGAGAGAAGTCATTTCTCGTCATCACTCAGGGAGCAAGCTGCAGCACTTGTTTCCCTCTTTCTGCATGTACCATGTTGATCCATGTCTCGTATGCGGGCATTTGCATCCCAGCAGTTTTCTTGAATCACTCTGAACAGCTTCCCGTCCTTCATCATCTTTGCTTCCCCCTGGAACACAACATTAGCCCCATTTCCTACAGCAATTAACCATGCAGCAGAGACATGGGAGCATGTCTCAACACTTTGGCACGTTCCCCTCTTGTTCTTTTGCCATTCTACCCTCTGAATTAACATATTTTAAGCTCATTAAAGCGGCATTTGTCTTCTGGACCTTTTCTAACCCTGTCAGAAATACAACCACATGGTGGCAGCAGACAGATCACTCAGCTGATGTCTGCATGTCTGCGTTCTGCTGTGTTTGAAGTGAATCTCTCTGCTGATGCAGGGACCACAGGGTGGGCTGCCCTGTGCCCAGTATAGTGTACAGCACAGTTGCATAAGGGCTCCTTTACCTTTGCCCTTTGTCTATATGCATAGACACATGTACTGACCTCGCAGTGGTGGTGAAGCTGGACAAACCCATCGTATCCATACCTCTGAAACACACACAAGACTCCTGTTGTAAACTGTTGCATTCCAAACACTCCCACACATGGTTTATTTAATACATGTTGCGTAATATGCGTGTAAACATTAGGACAGTTTGGCTTTACTTGTCCATTATTTATCATAATCAAAGGTCCCGTTTCTTGTTGTTCAATATATCCACATCAACAGCCCGAATCCCAACTGAAGCTGCTGTCTATATATATATATATATATATATATATATATATGCAAAGTTTAAGTATATGCACAGTTGGCTAAGAAGCCAACCATGTTGTTTTTTTAAGCTCCTGAGACCTCAGATCTCCACAGCTCAAGAAAAGTATGGTTCATGATGTTCTCTACTTTGTGCGAACACGATTTTGCCCGCATGACATAAATAGATGTCCTTTACAGAGAAGGATGCTCAGACACCCCAGCTGTAAAATATAGTTGTTGCATGGATATCATGGATATCATGCTTTATATCATAGATAGATAGATAGATAGATAGATAGATAGATAGATAGATAGATAGATAGATAGATGGGACAGACATGTAGTACAAAGAGTCAGTCTTTCTTGTCTGCAGTCCAGCAGTAAGTGTAGGAAATCATTAGCTCGAGCCAGGCCTCCACAGTGACAGAGACATAGGAGCAGGATCAGATAGAGCAAGGCCGCTGCCATCTATTGATTAAAGTTTAACCATCCATAGAGAACACTGACTTATGTGAGGCGTTAAACTCTTTGCTGACACTCCAGCGGGAAATGTCTATTTTACCGGTATTCAATGGCAATTAATTCAGGCAGTGGATGTGCCTGACACACAGCTGATACAAGTGTGAGTTTTTAAAGCCACTGAGCCAAACAAAATTAGTTCCAGCCCATAAACTGTGTGCTGTCAAGGCCCAAGGTTAGAGCTGTTACGAAGGAAAACCCTCTGGTCCGGTGTGAGCTCCAGTGCCTACCTGCTTCAAATCAGGCCACTCCTTTGGCAAAATGTGGTTGTGAATATCAACCTTCATCCTTGTGTTTGCTCTCGAGAAGTCTCCTGCAGGAGGTCCCTCCACTAAATGTGTGTAAATCCAGCAAACCCACTCCCCGCCCTCAGCCCGTAACCAGTGACCGACGGGTTAATGCCTGCTGGGACACCCTTGTCATTCATTAATCTCTAATCTATAAAGAGAGAGTGGCAGGGCGGTTTAAAGACCAATAGTTCATATTAAAATAAAATTCATGTGCTGCTTCCTTGTGTAGAGTGATGTTTTCACAGTATTTATTACCTGTTTTTTTACTGTGTGTTTTATGTTGTTTACTTGCACTGTGTGGTCACAGAGAAACGTAATTTTTACTTGTAAGTCTGACATATCCGAAAGAATTGATCATAAACTAAACCTGAAAATTGCCCACTGCCCTGCCTTGGCCGTGGCGCCCCCTGGTGGCTGACCCCATTGAAGAGAGCATGCAGATGTTTGATTGCTCTGGTTCGTCGACAATATTCTGAGACTTGCATGACTGAGGATGTGCACCCGGCCCACTGTTAGATAAAGCAAAAAAAACTGCTAATATGTTCTTATGTGACATTATTAGATAACGACGTGACATAAACCAAATCTGTGGGAAACTTGATTCCAGTCTCCAGGCAGAGATCTGAGTGGATGAAGTGCACAGATAAGAGAGGAGGGGAGGAGGAGGAGGAGGAGAACAGGAAAAAAAAAAAACTTGCTGGCACCGCCTGTCTCGAGCTCAGCACACCTCAGCAGTTTATCGCAGCATCAAACCGTGAAGCGTCTCTAAGCGGCTCTCTGGTTAAATCCGCATCCCGCTCCTCGCAGATCTCACTCAACACGGACGGAGTTGCTCTTTTTTTTCTTGTTTGCAGCTGATGCCGGAGAGAGCGACCCTCTGGCCCCCATCCTCCCTCATCGCCATCTCTCCTCCTCCTCCCCTGCGCAACTGAGACCGACACCGGTGGCTCGGATCCGGACGCGCTGGATGGCCGCTGCGCCCTGCGGACCGGTGTGAACCAATCCCGTCCCTGAGTTACTTAGTTTTTGTTTTTTTGTTTTGGTTATTTTATAGAATCCGCTCCTCTGCACTCCTGAGCCCCGTCAACAAAACAACCGCAGCAATGACAGACCCATCATCCCAGGACTCCTACCCCGTCCCGGACTCGACTATAGTGGATGGCACGGTGCGGAACGGCCAGTGCGCCCCGGATGGCTTCAACAACCACCACCACCACCAGAACCACCACCAGCACCACCAGCCCCAAGCCAAGAGCCCGGGTCACACCGAGCCCTACACCACCAGCCAGGAGATGAAAATCACAGACAGCGTGGAGGGGGAAGGTAACTTCATCCAGCTCCAGTTATCTCTGTTTGGGTGTGACTTGAAAGAGCAAACTTATGGATGTCATCCTGTGATGGGTGGAGGGTGGAGGGATGGAGTGGTGGAAGTGGCATCCTATTTTTTACCCCAGTAAGATATTTTTAGGCGGCTCTCACTTGAATTATTGATGATAGTCTGACATCAGCTGTTAGATTGTTTCCCTCGTCCATTCTTTCATTCCTTCTTCTGCCCCTTAGAACCTGCTCCCCACGAGGCACCAGGTCTGCTTCAAGGCTAAATTCTAATACTAATCACATGTGAACCCTCAAGTGCAAATCCACATTTACTTAAACACATGTGCATGTGTGACCCCTCCCCTCTCAAATAATCCCATTCCTGGTCTAGTCGTCATGAAACCAAAACATTCTACAGTGGAGACTCAGTTACACAACAAACACTGAGCCGCTTGATACAGAGAGCTGGTTTATTACATACAGCACATGCATGTTTACTGGATCTGATCTCAGAGGTGATGCAGTGATG
This sequence comes from Pseudorhombus dupliciocellatus, assembly GCA_016785235.1. Lineage (NCBI taxonomy): Eukaryota > Metazoa > Chordata > Actinopteri > Pleuronectiformes > Paralichthyidae > Pseudorhombus > Pseudorhombus dupliciocellatus. The sequence continues at coordinate 251,754 of JAFBJW010000758.1, forward strand.
TTGATCACTATGTTAATCACGTTGATGCTAAATAAACTGTAATTAAACCTAATGATGCTTATACGTGCCTGAGCCTGTTATGAGAACACAGAATTGGTTATTGTTTTATGGCAGCTAATGGTGCTAACTGGCTTTGGCTACACACCATGTGCCCACCCTAGAAACCCTAAATACAAGGTTTGATTAGTTCTGTTACATATTTGTACGTTAACACAAATGCAGTTCAATTAGTAGAAGGTTTATTTTTGTTAATAGGACATTTCTAGATGCATTTTAAAAGCAGTTACAGATTTCTGATGTGAGCAGTTAAGTCATGAGTTCGGGGTCCTGAGGCTTTAGTCGCTGTTGCTGGGTACATGAGGAGACCACCGGCTCGTCCAAGAGCTGTGTACTCAGCCTTCAGTGCGACGTGCTCACTATTTTTAGAGAAGAAAGGTGCGACAGAGACAAGTGTCAGGAGACGCACACACACACACACACACACACACACACACACACACACACACACAGTCACACTGACTCAGCCACACAAACCTGTGACTGTGTGTTACAGAGAGCTGCATGAATGCTGTTTAGCACATGCCGTCCGTACCAGTCCCTGTCCCCGGATCATGTGAGCAAAGTGATTTAACCACGCTGTCTCACTTCCTCCCTCCACCATGCGTGTGCACGCACACACACACACAGCAGCTCAGCCAGTTTATCCAATATGTTTTGAGTCTCTACTGGAGTATGAATCCAGCTGATCCTGACCTGGATATATTGACCATCATGTCACTGCCATGGCCTCCACTCAACAACTTGTTCAGTGTTATCAGATCCTGACCCTAAAAGACCCTAGTCAAATACGTCATTCATTCATCTTCAGCCCCTTGTCCATCACGGGGTCACGGGGCGGGGGGGGGCTGGAGCCTTTCCCAGCTGTCACCGCGTGAGAGGCGGGGTTCACCCTGGACGAGTCGCGAGTTCATCACAGGGCTGGAAACCATTCACACAACCATTCGGTGCTATAGATCGACCAGTGAACCTGACTGCATGTCTTTGGACTGTGGGAGGAAACTCTGACGCTCTGTTTTCAAAGAAATGAATGAATGACTTCAGCTAGACTGAGAAAATCCAGAGGTCAGTGTGCTGCTTTCTTCTCAAACAACATATTGGGTTTAAATACTCTCCAATTGAAACTGACCATATGTAAAAGGTTCACAAGGGGACACAGTTTTTTTTTTACCTTTGCCTGAAGAGCACTAGAGTCAGCTGAGGAGGTGTATCGCTCCTGCCTGTGCTTAGAAAACAGTTGAGGAAGCCAGTGAGGGATTGTATTCTAGGAGCTTCATCATCATCATCTCCCTCCGGATGCTGTTTGCGCTGCCTCACCTCTTTGGCTCCACACCGCACACATACCGCATTCATCACACCAAGAGCCCACAGATGTGCACATCATACAACAACAAATCAAACTGTTGCACAGAGATAAATCATGGAGGCCCTTCATCCTATTTTGCATCATTCGAAAAACTGCCACACGACGAATGTAACTGCTGCAAATTACCATGTGATGGATGAAGTTGTTTTTAAGTTACAAATTACACTGTGGTGCAGGGCTTTAGCATAAATACAACCAGGCGATTGTGTGATCCGTGGCCAATCCAATCCGCTCCATCCAGTCTGTTCTGTAATAACGCTGGTGGCAAATCACTGAAGTGAATGTGGTCTTCAGTTATCTCCACAGAATATTTAGAAAGTGTATTTGATCTGTTTTAGCCTTCTTCTGTCTATGTAAGATAAACAATCAGTATTTCCTGGAAATGTCCTGCACTGAAAAGAGAAGTGTAAAAATTCTTCTGACCGTAAACTTTGTCTCTAGAGAAAATGTGAAGGCACATTACCTGAGGCTAAATCTGCTGCAGGGCACCTCCACTCTCCTTTGCTCCTCTCTTTATTCTCTCCTACATTTCCTGACTTCCTCTGTCACTCCTCATTTCATTATTTTCTTCCCTGCAGGGTGACGAGGGAATTCACCTGGCTGGAGGAATTTGTGTCATTCCTCCAAAACATGGTGGTTCTCTTTCAGAATGCTAGAATGTGGTTCATCTGAAACAAACTCATCATCAGAAGCAGTTTGCAGGGCAATCATGTGACTTTATCAGCGCTCAATAAGACAGTCATTTATGGGATCATTTCTTCTCCATGACGCACATGGTGCAGAGAGGAAATTTCCCCCGAGCACACATTAATAGTAATACAAATTTGTGTACACAAGAAATCTTCAAAAAAAACAAACACTGAAATATTCTTTCAACTTAAATCCGTATTTTGAATCCAAATGTATTTTTTTATTTCTTTAATGTTTACCCTATGTTAACCCTAACCCTAACCCTACATACTGAATACATACTTACAAGCCTAGTACTGAAATTACTGGACTACATTCAAAACATTTGGCAGTCGATTCAAAGCTCATTAATTCCTCATACTGCCTGTTTCTGAAGACAAAAGAAACACAGGTGACTCCAGAGATACATTTCTGTAAAAAAAATGAAAAGAAAGAAAAGTGATAGCATTAACGGCTCTTTTGAATATATAAGTTGAGGCTTATAAATAATACATGAAGGTGCAGAGTCAGCCTCATGTTTCATGCTAATGGTTCAGCTCCAGGCAGTTCAGAATCTGGGCTGCTTCGTCTGTGACTTCAGGCAAAGTCTTCTCACACAGAAACTTGGATTTTTGAGTCATTAGGAAATGTAAAAAAAAGAAAAGTGTCTTTGGTTTCTGAAGGTTCCTGAGCCCTGACAAAAGGATATTACATGTAACAGAATTCCATTATCACAATGTCAAAAAGTCTAGAGCCCTGTTGTACATATTATAGACTTGTTTACTTACAGTCCCCCCACTGCTTCCCCCATGAACCTGTACTTATTCTACAGCAGTGTGCAGGGACCCCGGGCACCAAGCATGTGTCGTGCTGCTCAGTATATTCCCTGTATCTGCTCATATAGAGACTTCCACTAACAATAACACTTGTTCATTGATCTCTACTGAGCCTGAAGCGGATTCATCACAACTTGGAAAAAAAAAAAAACCTTCCTAAGAGCAGTCACATGGCCTGAGCAGAGCCTGACCTCTGACCTCCCAGTAGGCTCAGAAAAATCGGAGAGAATTTCCCCAAGACGACAACAAGACAAGTGGAACCTTGATAGTGTCTACTACAAGATTTAAAATTTACATTAGGACACATTAATCATTGTGTTTATTTTTGCGTATATATATATATATATAAAAGGAGGAACGGTCTTTGTAACAGAGTTTACGTGTGGTTTCTGTAGGTCTCCTCGAGAGCAGCATGCGCCTGAAGCCCCACGAGGCCCAGAGCTACAGGAAGAAGACGCTGTTGGTGTGCTGGATCTCCATCGTGGTCACGCTCATACTGGCGGTGGCGGCATTCAGTAAGAGAACCAACACTCATGCAATGAAATACTGTGCCGGTTGATTTCTCACTTCCCCGTTGACTCAGAGATGTTGTCATCATTTGTGCAGTCAGTTGCATTATGAACCAGTCTGTGCTGCTGAGGAGATGAAGCCAACGTCTGTCTGACTGCAGATTGTTTGGTGCAGAGGACAGAGGATGTATTCAATATAAAAAGTGTGCGATGTTGAAATGTGTAACAGCAAACCCTGACTTATCATAGCTCAACTCAAAATAACTCCAGTGAGTAATAGCATTTTCAATGATAAAACAATTGAATTACTTCAATGAAGTAAAAAATGTGTTTAAAGACCATTGAGTGGTTAGATCACAAACTTGTGTCCAATTTTATGATCTATGAAAAAACCAAAGGAATGTGACTGAGTCATCGAGGACACGCCGCCAATGATGATTGTAAAAGTGTGATGTTTTTGTTTTTCACAAGAGGCCCTTTTCTAACTCAGTTATGGAGGAATCAAGGAAAGCTAAATAATATGTCACTGATTTGAAATCATCTCATCAGGCAGCATGACGACAGACGGCGTTTGTCCTTGACCCGAGCTGACGCGGTCAGATGTCCAGAGAGAGCAGGCGATGCTGCACTTTCATAGTTTCAATGCAGAACGTTTGAGCACTGTCGGCTCATCAGCAGATGCCTTTGAAGGGGGAAATGAGAATAAATCAAGCAATCAACAATGCTCAAACCACAGGGGACACAGCAGAGTTGCCTTCTGGTCAGACTCTTGTCATTTCCTGCTGCACGTTTGCAGACGTCTCATTTTCATTTCGTCATCCGCCCTCGGAAGTTGAAGTTTTGACAACACCTGTGACGGAACCTTTCTCCACACGCGTTGTTGTCTTGTGACACGCAGGCGCTCCTCGCGGCCTCGCTGCGTGCCAAAGGGGATGTGGCACGTCACGCTCGGTTGTGTGTCAAACGTCGGCTGTTTTTTGTGTCATGCTTACGTGACGAAGCGAATCGAGTTGTTAAGTAAGTAAAGAGGATGATTACCAAAGACAGGGCCTGTCTGCTGCTACAGCACAACATGAGGTCACAGTCACAGTTATCTGCTCCAAAATAAAACCCTGCTTTATTTGAAGCTCCTAACACAATGAATGACGAATAGCGTGCAAACAGTCATTAGAAAAGAGCCAGCGGAATCTTATCCAGTAAAAATTCAGTCATGCATGTGTTCAACATCATGCTTCCTGGAACTCCCTTTTTTAACACTTTTAACAACTATTATGGAACAATTATTATTATTTTTCCACTATAATTAGTTAAAGCTTTATTACATTGCTTTGGAATTTTATTCAGCTTTCGTAGGGGTCAGCAGTTTTCCTTTGTCTAGAGAGTCTTGTTTGACATCGAGGAGGGAGGGGCGGCGGTGCATGCACGGGTGAGCTGAGGAGCTCCCGGGCGGGGACGGGTCAGGGGCACTGGGTTAGGAAATGAATAAATGAAGGAAACGCTTCCCTGCTCCGTCGAGACGGAGGGGACCCGTTAGCAGAAGGGACGAGGGGGGGCGATGTGGAGGTGCGGAGACGCCACCAGGGGACGAGGCTGGAGGAGCTCTGGCAGATTCAGTTTTGTGATGGCTCAACTTTAAAGAACAGCAGTGCGCTGCTTCCTCCCGCCTGTGCCCTACTTTCTCTCACCCTCTCTCCTCCATCTTTTATCTTCAGCATCTTGTCAGCTTGTTTCTTTAGCATCTGCTTTATTCTCCTCCCTTTTATCCTCTTCTCTATTTTAGCAAAACTTTCTAGATTTTCAGCCCGGTCCACTCATGGCGCTCAAGCTCCCTAAAGCAGAATAATTTTTTTTTTTATTGTATTGTACTTGTATTTCTTTTGCCATGCCATTTCTTTCTTTTTTCTACTTTTTACCTTTTTCTCTCTTTACCAAAAAAAACCCCCCAGATCCTAAAGAAACCTCAACATTTAACAGGGATGAGCTTTCAAGGCCAATCCCATTCATATTGAATTGACTCGTGCATGTCGTGGTCATGAATGGCTGCTCTATGTGACACACACAGGCTGTGTGCTCCTCGCCAGCCATTCACCCGGAAAACAGGGCACAAGCCTGCAAGGCTCTTTCCGACACACCGGGCTCAGGGACCGTGTCACCGCGCCTTTTGACTAGCAGCCGGTGTGTGAAGGAGTAATTAAACACGTCTTGACAAATGTGCTGGACAAACAGGAAACCACCAGATCACACGACTTTGAGCTGAAGTGCTGAATGAAGAGGGTCTTAGCTTAGGTAACTGTGGCTGATGGACGAAATGCAGAGCTGACAAATTATTAAAAGGCTGTGTTCAAATCTAGATTTGTGGGGATTTACACTGTGTGTGTGTGCCTGAGGCCTCATCATTGTGTGGAGTAAATTATCTTTTCTATTTTGTGAGTAGGGTACTGATGAACATAAACACAATGTTTTGTTTATGGATTTTTCTTCTATCTTGTACTGGCCAACTTCTCTCCAGCTGTGCTGAAATGAATGAATGTGTATTTACCATCATCTCGGCCCAGGTGCATAGTTCCTGTTTCATTATCAGGTGTGAGGAGATTGTGTTTATCTCATGCCTTTTTCTTGTGCTTACTAAGCAGCTGTTCCATAATCAGAGTGCGGAGCAGCCAGCACACCATCAATGGTAATTTCTCACATCTATTCCTCTAATAGCAGAGCATGGGGACAAGACACGAGGTCTATAAGGCGTGGTCAGGAGAGCGAAGAGAGAATGTCACAGTTACTGAAAGTGTGCAGCAATATGCCCTGTATATAAGAGCTCACATACACGCTTCCAATCAGACAGGGAATGGAAAGTGACGGGAAGGAAAACATAGAGGAGAAGTATAGTCAGGCCAGGGTTAGAGGTTGGGAGGGTAATAGATGGTGTGTGTCAGGAAATGGAAAGATGGAAATTAGCCCAGTGAGAAACGAAGGAGACACAGTCGGATGTGTCGTTGCCTCTGTCTCTGCAGCAGAGCTGTAATTACACAGATTTAACCTAGATACATCGAGTCAAAGCTCAACATTGTTATAAATAAACCATCTCTTCATGGAGATGGGAGCTGCAGTTGGAGGAGCTAAGTGCCAAATGAAAAAGTTGCTGTGTGATGCAACGTTTACTCCAAAACCCAATCGGCTGCGTATGGGTGAGGAGGGGACAAGTGAACGCTTTGTTTGACTCCACGACCGAGCAGCCTGACGTCACACGTCAGACTCCATTCACCATGAAACTAAGTGTTTTAATCACATAGGGGAGATAGACATTTAGATTAACTACCACACAGATCACAGTCATGTGGTGGGAAACTGGGCCAGTGGCTATTTCAGCATTTTGGTCCATATTATTAAAGAATAGCTAAGTGGCGTTTCTACATGGGCCAAAGCGGTGATGCTTTCAACTGTGACTTTCTGTCACAGTGTTGCCTTTAATGATCATGATGAAGTGGCTCAATAATCCAGTCTCACTTCACCTCGTCTCGTCTGCCGTCTTCCCCTCGCTGACATGTTTGTATGCATGCGACCCGCCACGGCCGCTGAGTGGCACGCACGCAGGCGTGTGTCTGAAACAGCTGATCCGACGGGCCACTCAAGTGAAGCCTAGCCGTAAGATGCAGGCCTACATCTCTGTGAGAGCCACTGTAGTTTCAGCTGTCATCTTCTCTTTGGTATTCACATGGTTTTATTCATGATATTCTTTTTTTGCCTCTTTGGAAGATTATTAACAGTTCACAGAATAAAACACGTCTGTGAAAAAATGCTGTGTGTGACTGCTGTCACACCATGACCCTGAAAGAATGAGCGTCTGCAGCCATGACAGGTCAAAGGATAACACTTCTCCTGAGTGCGGCGAGAGGATCGGTATTCATGCACGATGACTTGTTCTGTTCTCATTTGCTGGATCTGAAAACATTACACGGCTACGGCCAAACAAATGAAACGAATGGTGCTGAGAATGTAGCGCGCACAATGGGGGTGTTAGCGTTCACTTGTACAGTGGCATCTGCAGGCCATTCATCATTTCTGGGCAGCCTCCAATATCCCTAACCCCCCCGTCCTCGCCCCACTTCTTCCTCACTCTGACACTTCCTCTTCATTTTACCTCCCGCCCTCCCCCCCTGCACCTTCGTCACGCTCCCAGCTCCTCCCTCGGCCCCACCCACTGTCTGTCTCAGGGAATAAACAAAATCATTTATTCATTCGTTTTCCCTCCACTGCAGCCATGCCGTCTATTTTTACTGGGAAGGAACCAAGCTGCCAGCAGGGAGGAAGGGCCAGGCTATTATTTGTGGGATTTTGAAATCACATTTATTTACGTTCTGTTGTTGTTTTTCTTCATTCGCTTCCACTGAGCCTTGAGCTGTTTGTTTCTTGCCAGCCGCTTTATTAATTTGGGTTAGTGCCTCACTGTTGCACCGTGTGTGTGTGAGACTGTCCAGATGTGCAGCATTTCTGTGATTACCTGCGGATTGTCATCACCAGATAAAACCTAATCTCCTGGTCACCATGTTGTGTTTCAATCTGTCGGTTGGTCCTAAATGTGAATTATTACTCAGCAGTTGGATCTGCGTGACAACCAAGTTCAGGCTCCTCCTGATGGAGCAGGATGTTCGAGGTCAACCAGGTAGCTGAAGCAACAGTTTGTGTTCCCATGTTTCAGAGATCAAACTCATTGTTGTGGTATTTTCTTGCTTTAATGACACACAGAGCAGCGTACAGGAGGACGCCGCCGCCAGAGAGACAGCCGTGATCTCTAATGTGTGTGTGTGTGTGAGAGAGAGAGAGTACATGTTTGCTTTGTTATCCTCGCTCTGTTTTTATTGTGGAGGTACACAAATGAGCAAAAATGTCCCAGTGGCAAACCCCTGCCAGGCAGCACGGCTCACAATGAGACGGTCCCGGGTTCCTCGTTAGTTTTTCATTAGTTTCACCAGTGCTTCAGTTCATTCATCACTGCACTGATCAGGGTGAAGCGTGACTGATGCTGCACACTGTTCATCTACTCTCTTCACCAGAGGCTGAGGCAGCACCAGCTAGAACATTCATAAACGCAATCACACAGCGTCAGACACACGACCTTGAATGAGTTGACAAGGCTCTTCCAGGAGAAGCCGAGAGATTTAGCTTGTAGAGGGACAGTCGAGAGTATACGGTCGAGACCAGGAGAGTTTTCGTCGAGGTTGCATCTGAATTCATCTTTCCATCCCTGAGAATTAACGTGGATCGTTTGCAGCTCACCTTGCGCTTAATTAATGAACCATTCACGGCCTACGCGTGAGCGCCACACTTTGACAGTACACGATTAGCAAAACGGATGTGAAAACTCTCTGGTCGTGTCCAACTTCAGCTCTGTTGCTAAGCAACAGAAAAAAGGGGCGGGACAAAGTGGTCATGTGGATCACAGAAATGCTCCGTGGGCCAGGCGTCTCATTTCGATTCTGCCTTCGCAGCTCCCCAGCTCCACGAAGACCACCTGCTGCGGTAGCAGGCCAGAGACACGCAGACCGCAGTGACTTGTCTGTGACGTCATTAGGACTCTTTTGTCGACAGGTAACCCAGAACAGCAGTAAACCAATCAGCCGTCCCATAGAATTGAAGTCAGCCATTTCAATGACTATGGCGTCTTCCTCAATTACTGGGGTTAAGCCCAGATGTAAAGTGCCACCCTCTTCCCCTCCACTTATCTCCCAGCTGCCAGAAGAGGAACCCAGTATTATGAGTCGCAGTGCAGATGACCGAGGAATTTGAATCCCTACTGACTAAACCCAAATTACACTCACGCCAATTTTAATCGCAGCTAACTCCTCAGAATGTGTCATTAATTTCCTCACATAGGCGATTGTTTCCGGGTCGGCACTTGAACAACAGGAGACAGTGTCCAGCGGGGGAGTGGAAGTGTGTCGCACACGGCTGGTTGAATGCCTCATTCTGTGCTCTTCCTCTGACATTGCTTTCCTTTACAAGCCTGGATTTGATGGCATGTGCTGAGTCCATTGTATTGACCGTTCAGCAGTTATTCACTGGCTTCAGCAGCGTGAAACATCAGCGTGTAGTACCTTAATGATGGACCAACGGGGACACGGGTGCTTCCCAGGGACAGAGGGAGGTCACTGAGGGTGTCCTGCGCCTGAGATGCACTGTATCTCTCCCTGACCCCGACGCTCGTGACTCAGGAGAAGATGGATGTTTCAAAAATCTGTAACGCTGCACGACCTCCAGCTTGAGAGAATTCTGGTCTTTACTTGTCCTGAGATGCGGCATTTTTCCCCACAATGATTCTGTCTCTCCATTGTTTCTGACACATGAGCTTGCTGTAATTTGTAAAATTAGAAAGGGAGGATTGTTAAAAAAGTAGCAGCAAAGTGCTGTATTTAAACTTAATTAGATAAACACTGAAGCTGCAGGACGATAGACATTAAAATGTCTCAGGCCATATGAGCTGTTCAGGTAATATGAAATACAAGATGGTCCGGAATTTAAAGCAACCTCTTCACCTCAGTTAGGACCGACTGGAAAGCTCAGAGCATTTCATCCTGGTACCGAACAGCAGTCAATGACAGTGAGGGAGGGTAGGGCAGGGTATGCCTCCCCTAGGACCATCACTGACCCCTGATGTCACAGGGGCAGCATAACGTCGCCACCACGTCTCCAGACTCTTTCACGTGCGCTCAGTGTCACCCTGTTGGGGGTTGTCCTGATTTTGCTTCTCGCCTGTCGTCACTTTAATTTGCACCAAAGCAGGTGAAACAGATTCGTCATCACATGACAGATCAGTATCACTGAAGCTGAACTGACTTCCTGTTACACTGTGGGGATTAAGTGTTCATTGTACATTTCCTGCAGAGCTTATATTTAGAAATCCGCTCACATAACTCTCATAATATTTTTTTGACGTGGAAGCTGCGGCACACTTGTCATCAAGCTGCGTCTATGACCTCACTCAGGGTGGCGTTGCTGTGGGAGTTCCACTCTGTCACATGAAGCACATCCTTTGCTACTTGCACTCTCTGAAGCTCCCTGTGAAGCGAGGTCTGTCCTCAGTGTTCTCACACCAGATGTGTGTGTGTGTGTGTGTTTGCTCGACTGTCAAAGCTCTCCATCAGCAGTGTAATTATATCACAACCTCACAGCATGTTTTATCAGCCAGCACCACTTGACTATTTTTACTGCTCAGAGGAGCCTCAGAGGTGTGATCAGATACAGACGTCAGCGGATGGGATGGCTTACTCGTTCCGATGTAGTGTTTAACCTCTTCTCTTCTTCAGATGTCACTCTTTAGACGTGTGGTGACTTTACGAAGAGACGCTGAGGTACAACAAACTTCCAAAAACAAGGGTCTTGCTCACCAAACCGAGGTGGTGTCAGCTGATTGCAGTGGTCTGTTCCCGTCAGTTTTAGATTCCATCGCTGAGCGCATCAACTGAAATAAAACCGAGACCTTCTGATGTCTTTTATCAGAAAGCAATGACCCACATCCTGTCAAACATTTCTGATTTCCCCTCAGAGCACTTCACCCCTCTCCTCTTCCTTTTGACAGCTGACAATACTTCATCAACAAAATGAATGACTACCAAGGGGGCTGGGCTTCTGATTATATTCTGGACAGGGTGGCCACAAGGACAAGGGACTGTCAAAGCCTAATTTTTCCCCTTGGTGCATGAAAATTTTATTGAGCCAGTGGAAGATATAATTGGGTTGGCGAAAGCCACAAAGGAGCAGAGGAAGTGAGTGCAAACAACAACGCGGTATAATTGGTGAAACTGATGTCACTGTTGCAGCATCTCCCTCTGGTGTGCGCCTCCAAACAGGGTCATGGTTTCAGAGATGCAGAGAAGGAGGCAAAGCAGGTAGAGAATGAGGGGGGGTAATGAGTGACAGCAGACGGTGACGGGCAGAGAAGTGACAGAGTTCAAATATTGAAGGATCAGATTGAGATGAAAGGAGGAGAGAAAGCAGCTGAACCAGGATTAGCTGCCTCTCTGAGCTCACACACAGCGATAGCAGTTTGAGCCCCTTTTTAATTTCTGTTGGGAAATGTAGTTGTCTGTATAAATATTAAATTGGACAGTGAGTGAATGTGATTCACAGGCTCAGATTGTCTTGGAATATTGATCTGACAGCTGCCGTCGGATCACAACGTGCTGCAGTCTGAGCTTCCAAAGACGGAAAGAGACAGGCCTTTCAGACAGAGGCTGACAAGAAGTGCTGCAGCAAAGGACAGCATCAGGAAATTGTTTTATTAACTTTAGAGCATGTAAATCCTCTCTAATCCTGAAACGAGCAAAAGAATAGATTTTAAAAAACGGCACTCATATCGATGGTGTGAAGGTATTTCCTCTGCTTCCTGCTGGAAAACAAAGGCTGAGTGCTGCCTGCGTGGTTCAGTCATCCTCAGTTTACACTCGTTTCTTTTGTCAGCTCTGGGATCATTCCTTCCCTCCCTGTGAGTGCTGCGCAGACAGAAACCCAGCGCCCACTCACGCTCACAGTTGGTATCAAAACACACACTCAGGCGGACAGAGGGCGCGAGAAGCAAAGTCGCACAGACGAGCAGCAATTAGACTAAGTTCATCGAGTGTGATTTGAGTGGCAGTTTAGGCCCGCAGCACTCTACAGGATAATTGGGGCCATTTTAGACCTGATGTGCCCCTTCCGACTATCACAGGGCTGTTCCCCGCTGCAAGTCAGTCACATATTCTGCCTGAATATTCGTGACAAAATAATCACACCACTATCAGTTGAGCTGGACCAATGTTTTTTTGGTTGCTGTTCTGTTTGTGGCATGATCCTAGCTGATAAGATTGAATTAGTCTTCTGTGGCCACAGAAGTCTTTCATAACAGTGACTCAGAATGTTTTCCTGAGTAAATGAAATAATAACTTCACTTGTTGAGCACTTACACAAACATTGTTACGAAGATCAAGATAAAGCGACACTGACTGGATCACATAATGGCCAGAAGCTGTCAGACTTTTTGTGCAGGATTGAGCATTTCACTAGACATCCATAGATTGTTTTCAGCAAAACAAGACAGCATTTGGACATGTGAGTAACCGCCTTGGCCTCATCCATGTGCCAGATTGGAAAAATGAATAAAAAAAATAAAAAAACGTTGAGGTCTCAGAGTGACCATCAGCTGACAGCAAACCCATGTCATCCATTTGCTCGCTGAATTAAACCAGGACAGCAAGCGAGACACAGTGGGAGAGGGAGCGAGTTGTTTTTCCTCCCGCCTGCTAACTCACCACACCACACTCAACTTCAAATCCTATCCTGTGAAAACATTTGTATAAAAGTTATACAATGTGATATGATGTGAAAGTCTATTGAGGTTTTTTTTTTTGCCTCAAGGACTTTCCCCAGCTACCAAACACCAATACATCACAGAAGCTGCCACAGTGAATGAAACAAGAGACCGTGCTTTTCACATCCAGACACTCCTCACCCTCCTTTTCTCAAGAAAAAAACCAATACATAAGATCGATAAATGGTTTGTAAACACACTCTATCTGTTGTCCGCTCCATTTCCACATGAAATCCATGATAAGCTGATTAGGAGATCAGGGGAGCGTTGACTTGATGTTATGAGTTTCCGATATTAAACAGTTGGTTCTCTGCGATTCACGATGTCACATGGATGGTTCACCAAAAAGCCTTTCATCCACATTTACTATGCTTACCAGTGCGGAGAGATTGAAGCAGACCGTGGACACTGGTAGGCACTGTGGTATCATCAATTAGCATCAGTTTGTTTATGTGGCGCCATCATGGGAGAGCAGCGGGGACGAGGAGCTCAAGAACAACAAGCAACGCTCTTAAATGGACTCCAGTTAACAAAAGTCACAGGGGTGAATGAATATGTATTAGACTGGCATGTCCACTATGGGCCTGCCTTGCAGTTGGTATGTAATAGTGGAGCATATTTGTTGCATATTTGCAGTTAACTTGTGGGACCTCCCGGGTCTGTCGGATGTCTTAGTCTTTTGTAAAAGTCAGCGATTGCTGAGGTCTCAGACTGAATTGAATCATCAATTTGAACTTGTCTAATGTCTTTTTTTGCCTTTGCAAAGCTTCGGAGTAAAGATTGACTTTTTGCTCACAGGGTCAGAGAGAATTAAAGCTTGTAGCCATTTAATTGTTAAGGTTGCGGCAGACTCGTGTCTTCATGTACAGGCGTGTGCAGGTTGAAAGAAAAACAGTATGGGCAATACCTTGCCAACACATATCGCTTTGTCATCACTCACAATCTCTCTCTGTTTCCCTTTTTCCATTCTCAGTTCCTCTGCGTACTGAATCCTCACCGAGTCATGTCTGAATCAGCTCCTCCTCAAGGACAGAGACCTGACACTGAGCCTCGGTGCTGGAGGCAGAAAGCTTTTAGTCCCCGAGCTGCGCAGACCGACGAGGCTGAAGCTGAATAATGAATAGTTTGGCGTGCGGCTTTCGGGCCTGGTGTCATTCCTAATTGATTCATTGAAATAAATTCACCTTGTGGGTAAACCAACTGAGCTGAATGGCCTCTCAGTTCAGTTGTGAGACAGCCAATGATTCAGGCCTTTTATGGAGTGGAGATTCAGTGATGGCAACACACAACAAAGCAAACACAACACAAGCCCACAGATGTGACATAAGGAAGAGTTGGGCGTGTGCGTCAAAGCCTCCCAGTTCTGGGGGTGAGAGGTGACTGAGGGATATGTGGTGGTCGGCTGTGTTACAGTTCAGTGAGTTTATTGAACTTTGGTCAATTATCCAATGATTCAGTGAGCAAATCTGTGTAGCTGTGAAATGACCCGGTTCTCGTGGGTCAGTGCAAAGATCTGGTCAGCACACGTGTCTGCGCCGCTGACGTCTCCCCGTCACACACACGGTGAAATCACAAAGGACAAACGTCAGTTCAGGTTGAACTATTGAACTGCGACCATGGTCACGGTTTCAGGTGTGACTCTTTGTGTGATCGTTTCCTGCGTGTGCGTGGTCACGTGCTTGTTCCTCCAACGTGAGCGCAGACTGCGCCCTGGACCCATCATGAGGCAGCCGTCCGTGAAGGAGGAGGGGTTTACGCCGTGGACAGCGAGTGGCGAGGGTTGTCCACGTGACCGTCAGAGCAGTGACACAGTTGCTGGTTAGCTCTTTCACCACAGCGTGAAAACACCTCGCTGGCTCAAGCAAACCGCAGTTTGCAAAGCGCTGAGATTCCAGCTAATTATTGCTCGCTCGCAGCATATCAAAGAGAGTGAATTAGTTTGGTAAACAGTGGGAAGATTATTTATGCTGCTGCCAGCGGGGGTGCAGCCTGACCCAGAGGAGCTTGGAGTTTGTTTGGGGAAGCGCGAGGGCTGACGAGAAAAACAAACACCAGAGTTGTCAGTTAAAATGAAAGAAAAGATTTGACGGCTTCAAATGAAATGAGGATAGAGTTGGAAAAAGATTTGAATAACTGTGTCCACTCGTATTACCAGGACTGACCAATCTAACGGAGCCATGTTTATGTTCTGTTACCTTGAGTGTCACAATATTTCCTTGTTTGCCAATGCCGCTCGACCTAATCTAATTCTAAATAATCTAATGTGCACAAATTGTGAGTCAAGTCTTCAATTAACCTCCTTTTGGACGTGCACTGAACTCTGGATTGTCTCCTGGAAACTGTGGACGACGTCTGAATGAGCCCATGTCAGAGTAGCTGGGGATTATTTGAAGGGTGGATTGTGTTGATGACCAATATATAGAAATCCCAAACCCTGAGGTTAGACTGCCACCATATATTCACTGGGACACCATAAGGCTGCAGGCTGTACCCAACAGTGTCGTGTTTCTGTGCCCTCGTGGTCCAGCACTGGCAGAGAATGTCCAAACAGTAATAAAAAGATCAGTCTGGAAGCTGCAGTCTTGCCAGTTGGAAAGGTGCTCGGCGCTGGCACAAGCTTTGTGTTCCAACAACTTTATTTTAGTGTCCGATTGTTTCTTTCAGGATTTCCAGCCAGGGCAGTAACTCTGATGTGGAACGGGTAGAGGAGACATTTTGAAACAGTACTGCAGTACTAGTCTAATTTAATGGATGGTCTTACTAGCTGGAGAAACACAAATGATTAGTGTGATTCATCTTTGTTTAATTTCCAGTTTCAGTCGATGTTATTTATGGAATGACTCAGCAGCCTGTTGGCCTGTGTAATACTGACTGAGGCAGCAACTGTACAGTCATGTATACATAGTGTAATAGTGCAATCCATCCATCAAAAGAGTTCAGCTAAAGTCCTGTCGCCGTGATGCAGCTCAACACAACAGCACCAGACGCCCTGTAGAGGACATTACGTGTGCCGTAATTCATTAATTTCCTCCCATAACTTTCACGGTGGTTGCCACAAGATGTCCTCTAGTGAACTGCATCTCAGTAAGTCACCCAGCTGTGGGGACGTCAAGAGAAAATGAGTGGCCTGAGGAAATGTTACTGGTACCAACATCCCCCGTTTACGACTGCATAAATGTTAAGCGTCATGTTCCGAGCTGTGATTAACGTTGAGCCCGGTGTGTGTGCGTCTTCTCTCGATATAAACGGAAGAGGAGATATTTTCAGGAAAATCCTGGAGCTCCACTTTAAGCTTTCTAACCTGTTAAAAGGTTCCAGGACGAAGCTCTTAAAGAGCTGCAGGTGCAGATGAAGCATGAGTCCAATCAGCCTTAATCTCCTCAACACCCCCCCCCCCATGAGTCCCCGGTGCCAGGTTGCCTGCAGATGGCACCTCCCACACTGTGCCCATCCATCGCCTGCAGTTCTGCCCAAAGACAAATCAATACTAACTCTGAGAGGAGAGGGCTGATGGAGCTAGGGAGCCCAGGGGAGAGTTAGGTACTGTAGGAAAGAAAAGATGAGCCGGGGGGGGCAGAGGAATGACTGAGCAAAATGGAAGTGATGGAAATAGATAGGGAGCGTAGAGAGAGGGAGGATGAAACCTCAACTGCACCAAAGAGGACAAGAGAGAGCCAGAGCACAAAAGAGAACCGGCAGTTCACAGGAGGGCCACCCGCAGGGAAAGGAGGACTGCGGAAAGGCGGGGGGGGGGGTGAAAAAGAAGGAGGCGTAAGAGAACAAGGGGTGAGAGGAGAGAGGAAGAATCCCAGTAGGTTTTTCCGCAGGGTGAACTCGTGCAGAGCCGGCCCGAGCCGAGCTTGAAGTCCTGAATTATTAAACGCGATATTTTGCTGCTAAGCAAGTGACCGCAACCGTGTTGGATGAGTCTGCTGAGGAGGCAAAGGTTTGTGTGTGTGTGTGTGTGTGTGTGGGTTTGCTGAGTGTTTAA
Source organism: Pseudorhombus dupliciocellatus (assembly GCA_016785235.1). Taxonomy (NCBI): domain Eukaryota; kingdom Metazoa; phylum Chordata; class Actinopteri; order Pleuronectiformes; family Paralichthyidae; genus Pseudorhombus; species Pseudorhombus dupliciocellatus. Next base: position 268,519 of record JAFBJW010000758.1, read on the forward strand.
GTTCTCCATTTTTACTTCATTATGTTTTGATGGTGTTTTGTGGCCATTGATTTGTGTTTGTGTGTTGTCATCAGAGGCCTCTTTGGAGCCACTAATTAATGAGGAAGCTCCTGTTACAACTTCAGTGGACAGCCACTGGCAATTTTAGACACACGAGCTCACAGCTTTGTACACTCAAATATATCACATTTAATCGGAACCACCTTCCAAAATGTTCAGAAATCGCATAAATGTTTCTTTTATGGAAATGTGATGTAGCTGTTCAACCTCGACCACATTGGTTTCTATCACAGAGAACAAAAAGGTTAGAGTGACACTTTTATTATATTATATATGTTTTTTTTTGGTTTGATTTGTTTGGCACAGCAGAGACACAGAGGAGCAGGACATAATGAACTGCTAATACCTGTAGAAAATAAATTGTCCAAACATGTAGGGACCGTCAGTAAATTAATGCTGGTCGATTGCTGTTTGCAGCAGTTTTAATATCCAGTATGATATAATGGTATATGGTATAATATCATTTGCGTTTTACTCTCGAACCCTTAACAAAGCTGCACATGTTCGGACAAAAATGTCAGAGAGCTGAAGTTTTGGATGCGTTTTGGAGCTTCTGCCCATTAAAGCTCACCTTGACTAACGGAGCCGCATCGTTGGGCCCAGACGGCCGTTTAAATACAAACCCTGTTTATTTGCCAGTCCAATTTTAATGATGCATAATTCATCCCCATCACCTCCTCCCTTCATCTCGGTCCAGCTCTCTCCTCTCTGGCCTTTGTTGCTCGTCCCGTCTCGTCTCACGCTGTATAACGGGTGTAGCTCATGAGCCACGCAGCCGTGCTTCAGACATGTTGAATCCCTTCCCTCATCTCGGGATGGTTAAGTGGTTTTCCTCAGCTTCAATAAATGTGTCTATTGGGAGATTTTTCGTTTTTTTCTCGAGCACTAACACAGATGAGTCACCTCAATTAAACTTGAAGCTCATCCTTCTCTCTCCCACACTACCTCTCCGTCCATCTGCTGCCCTGTCTGCCTCCTCCTTCGTCTCCCAGCTCCCGGCAGCCTTTTCTCCCCCATGATGACTTTGCTCCTTGTGATGTAATTGAGTTTTGAAAGCGAGAGTTGAGCTGCTGCCCTTGAGGAACAGAGAGGGGGACATAATTACATTCCTGTTTGGCTGCGAACGATTCTGCTAATTCGATATGGACTGTTTTCATGCAGTCAGCAGCGGAGGTGGTTTGATGGATGACGGAGCAGGAGGCGGTGTTCCTGTGCCTGTCTGGGCAGTGTCATTATTCCACTATAGTCACTTAGAATTCATATTTTTACAGCTAAATGACGTTTTACATTGGAGGCCAAGAGGCACTCAGGATTTATTTCAGTTGGTTTAATATGCAACGATGGCACAGTTTCTCCTTTCCCCAGGAAGTAGGGAAGAAAAGAGGTACCTGGTTAGAGTGAGAGACACTGTGAGACTGTGCTGAGCTCTGCTGTGGAAACAAATATTGTTGTGTATGACACCTCAGGTACATCCTCATTATTCTTCTGTCTGGAGCTTTGTGGTCTCACATCGGATAAAGTATCGACAATTAAAATGACATTCGCACATAAATACAGAGTTTAAGAGGAAATGGTTTGTTGTTGTGACAGAGTCGCGCTTTCCTGTGTCAGTTTGCTGGCACCAGAGCTGACTCCTTCCTGTCCTGTAATCTGAAACTGTGTTCGATTATTGTGTAAAACCCCAGAGTACCTGTGACCATTAGTCCGGAGGCTCTTCAGTTTCTGCTCGGCTGATAGACCTAGAAAGAAAATGTTGTTCTGTCTTCTCGTTCTCCAAGAAATCCCCTTTTTAAATTAATGAAACGTATAAATGGATAAATACAGCAGTTTAAAAAGAACAAAGCTTAGAGCCACATACATCTATTACAGCTACAGTTCTTAACACAGTGGAATGCTAATGTGGCTCAGTAAAAGGATTCATTTATTTGGGTTGACTTCACATATGAAGCTCTTATCACAAACATGTAATTGTCATAATCTATATTCAACCCTGACGCGTCTGCCAGAACTCTGGAGACGGACCGGGCAGAGCACGCTTGGCTGTTGAGCGCTGGCCCCGGCCCAGGCTCTTGCGTAACTCACTGCTAATTAGGATTGAACTGCTGCCAAGTCGCAGTCGCCGCTTCGGCTAAATGGTGAGCCGTGTCGCTGCTGGCGGGACATCAGAGTGGACCGTGGGGAACGTGGAAAGCAAGGAAACAGACACGAAACAAAGGGAACGCCACGGCCACGTGTGTGACGGCCGAGCGCTGGCAGGGTCATTTGATTCAGGCGAGGATTAATGAGGATGAAGAAGTGGTTCAAGATCAGAGAACTGAAAGGACGGCACGGCAACACACAGGGCTGTTTGATTATTCGGTGCTGTCCCTTACACCATCACTGAAGCCTACACCTGCACCGTCAGGGGCCAGCTGCTGGCATAAACACTCTATGCAGTTGTCTATGAGGGTTTTGGGACACCAAAATCCTAGTGCATAAGTGGGCCATACCTACTTCCTGTCATTTCTTTACGTTCCCTCCACATCCTTGAGGTCTTCTCCTCCCCTTTCCTCCCCACTCGTCTTGTTAGCGCCGGTCATGCACACTTGCCTCCCTGATTAACAAACAGAATAACATCTCCTCTCCCTGCAAGAGGCTTCGATTTGCCGAGCGCTAACTGCCTGAAACGTCAGTTCTCGAGAGGAGACTTTCTGGTTCCGTGACCTTGTGTATTAAAAAAAAAAAAAAAAAAAAAAAGAACTTTGATTCTGTTCTACGACATGGTGATGATGGAGCAGAGGAGAAATAACTGCTTCCCAATGAAAGACAGAGAAAGAGAGAGGACATCTGTTCTTTATGGCACTGAACTCACACACACACACACACACAGCTCTGTTGGATTAAAAGCACGTCGAGCTGTGCACGTGTGTGTGTGTGCACCAACTGCTTCACAGCAAAGTGTTGATTAACACTTGAGTGCTCGTGGATCCAGAACCAGGTCAGACTCTTGTGATCAGAGCCTCTCCTGGAATGTAGACGGTCACACACAGAGGCTTTATGCATCCATGAGCCAATCATCTCAGGTTACTGCATGTTTCGCTGCTGGTATGAGATGAGAAGATGGAGCACACAGGGCACGAAGCTGTTGAGTTGAATTTTCATGTGTTTGGTCCCTGTTGAAAACGAGGGCGCGATAAGCGTTCATGGCTTTGTCCGTAGCTTTTTGTTCCAAAATGTCTGTGGAGCTTGCTCTTGACAACCATCGTACTGGTGCCCTAACGGCTTGTTGATTGTTCAGGGTTGACAGAATATCTGGATACACAGACAAATAGAGCTCTGGGACTCAACCATATGTGACTTTCTTGTTTACAACAACTTGGCTTCTTAACTGAGTCGAGCTTCACTGAACTTAAACAGGTGAATTCCCTTTGTGCAGCAGAGGGGGCTCAGCTTTAGGTTCCTACCAAGGGAATTCATCCGCTGCACCTTAGTCGTCCAATCAGAGGAGCCCTTCCCCAGAGTACTGATGCCTGTGCACGTGAAAGCAGAATGGGACACGACGTGTCATCGCTACGAGCTCACGAGAAGTGGCTCAGTGTTTTGATTTGCCTGAACGTGTGACGGTAATCACGCTCTCCCCGTGGTTCCGTCTCCGGACTGGACCGTCCAGATGGGTCAAAATCCTCCAGAGACTGTGTGTGTGGGAGGCAGAGAGCGAGCGAGTACGTGAGAGAAAAGACAATTGAGAGAGTTAGAGAATGGAGGGTGAGGGTGTCAGAGCTGGACACAGAGACAGCATGTGTGTGTGTGTGTGTGTGTGAGTAGCACCACCTGTCTTGTACCAGGGCGGCGTTTTATCTCTCTTCAATGTACCTTTCAATTTCTCTCAATATCATTCTTTTCTTCTCTGTGCTGCTGTTTTGATGGAGCTGTAGTGAAGGATTGATATTTATTCATCTGTACCCAGAGGAATGTGGTGTCATTCCGTTTCTGGCACTGCCACATAGAAAAGCATTAACAGAATAAATTAAGACAAAGCAGCCTCCTCCCGAGGATGTGAGAGAGAAAGAGAGAGAGAAAGAGAGAGAGAGCGATCTGTGTCAAATGAATCCAGAATATGTCAGTCGCAGAGAAAAGGGACATCAGGAGAAAAAGACAGAGCTGTTTACTTCAAACCCTAAAATCTCCTGTTACTATGGTGATCTAACCGCCGATATGGTGCCCCCCCCCCCGAGACTCTGTCCTGAAAAAAAGGGGGTGAGAGAGAAAGAAAGAGAAACACAAGGACGGACAGAAGGGCGGGGTAGCGGGTGGGATGGAGGAAGCGCTGCTGCGTGTAACCACTGTGTGTCCGGCCAGCGCCACCGGAGCCTTCAGACGGCTGCTGCTGAATGTGTAACACAAACCAAATACAAAGCTAATGATGGTGTTATAATTCATACAGCAATAAAATCCCATCTGGACTATCACTCAGTTTATGGGCCTGAGCTGATTTAGCAAACCAGGACGTACTGGAGCCACGGCGTCAGGATTTAGCAGAAGCACCAGGATTTTCACCAGATAATGTTGAACATGACGTGTTTGCTCTTCTGCAGCTCCCTCAGACTCAGATTCAAACTCTCCCCTTGTTATTTTGGGTCCAAGCGGCAGCAGCACCATAATCAGGCCTGTTGTTGACGGATGCAAGAGGCAGCTGTTAGAAAAGAAAAGTTAAAACACAGTGTTTATGGAGCAGCTGCACAGCCTGACTGTGTCTTCATTAGTTAGTGGAGAAATTAACACCACAACTGTGGCCTTTGATCACTGAGTCTTCCTTTATAATACACACACAGTGTATGTGTCTGTACACAATATATATACTATATAAATACTATATACTGTATTACCAAAGTTTCCTTCAGTGTACACCATGTTGTCTGTTATAACTAACGTGTCCCTCTGTGTCCCCGTCTCTGTCTCTGTCTCTCTGCAGCTGTATCCTTCATGAGACACAGCGCGTCAGCCTTTGGATTTGCCGTGAGTTCCGCCTTCTTTCTTCCCTCCATTCCCATTGATCAATTAGTCATAACTTGGGTTCCGGTGATTTATTAATGAGTCCCACGATCACACGAGGTGTTCCTGGTCTCTTTGTCTCCAAGGTAACTGGGCAGGGATTGTGCACGGAGCTCAGATTGAATGTCAAACTGCTGCTTGTGCGTCCTAAAGAGATCAGCTGCCCTTCCGCCACTTCCTCCAGGAAGTGACTTCAGATCTGTTCTCTTTGAACAAGGATGCTGTTAAATTTACTTGACGCCTCCTTGGTGACTTGGTTTCTTCTTCTTTTGTAGTTCGACGCCTCCCTGGATGTCATGTCGTCAATCATTGTCGTCTGGCGCTACAGCAACGCAGCAGCAGTGCACTCAGCACACAGAGAGTACATGTGAGTGCACCGCACAGCCTCATCAGTTCTAGTGAGCCAGGAAGCCGACAGGGTGAGGTTGAACATGTTCCTTGAAAGACGGAGGCAGGTGAACCTGCGGCGCCTTGAGGGGTAAACACGTTTTTAATCATTGCTTCAGTCTCTTCAGATTGGGCAAAGAAAGCAGCTCATGCGAGTGGGAGGGGGGGCGCTCACAGCCGTGCACAGCCATGTATGTTTGCACATGAACACGTGAAGCTCAGTGAAACTGCATTTCACTTTCCGAGCCCTGGAAATTCACGATTTTCAGATGCCTCAGGCAAATACACAGATTCAAGCTTTTCTGTTGATTAATTTCTAAATGAACTGAGCAAGTTATGTCAGCGCACGTCTCTGCTTCACACATCGATCAGATGTCAGGCCGCCTGCAGCTTTGGAGAGTTCATGAAGCGGCCGTCAGGGAGCTCAGAGCCTCCTTTGACTTACTCTAGTGCTCAAGCTGCCACTCCACCACCCATTAACACACACACACACACACAGAGGATCAATCAGCACAGGTGAAAGCTGTTGGCTGATTGATCCTCTGGGACAAAAGGGGCGGGGCCTGAGCCGCCCCCGAGGAAGCACTCTGGAGAAGAGTGGGAGTGAGCACTGAAGTGAACATGGAGCGACACTTTATGTGAAAGTTTATGTTGATGATGAACAAACAAAGTTAAAATGAGGAGGTCAGAGTGCCTGGTGGCGTCGCTCTGCCACAGTGCTGTCTTAGGGACATTTGAGAAACATCAAGTTGATTTAAATGAGCCCTGCCACCGCTTCCTAATGAATCAAAGTGTTTTGACACTTCTCAATATTTATATATCAAAAGAGACTTTTAAAAAACCCTGGGCCTCGGCTCTGTCGCTGCATGTTAGACCAGCGTGACAGAGACTGAGAGAGGGGCCTTTACACCCATTTGAGAGAGTTTGGTGCAGGCGGATGAAGAGATATGACGTCGTTAGGGAGAGAGTAAAGACTCATGTCTTCATTCTAATTTTGTTTTCTTATCAACACAACAATGCTCTCAGCCCTGCACGACCACAATGGCACTTGTCTTCCTGAACATTAGAACTTGCCCTGAAATAAAAGTGATTTTTTTTTTTTTACCCTGAAGAAGAAGCCTATTTTCTCAGTGAATTCCAACAATGTTCAGAGCAGACACATCGCTGCGCTCGTCTGGGTTCTGTGGTGAGATCGACGAGAGGTGTGTCACAGGAAGCAAGAGTGTGAATGATGAAGCAAAGGACAAGGATGTGATCCTGCTGTCTGTGTGTTCCAGAGCATGTGTGGTTCTGGGCATCGTGTTTGTTCTCTCCTCCGTGTGCATCATTGGAAAGGCCATCCATAATCTGGCAACCAGGATGCTCCCAGAAGTGGTAAGAACACACACACTCTTTAATGAGCAGCACGTTCTGGGTGAATCAACCTTCAGGGATTTTCCCATCATCATCATGTGTAGTGTCATTATATATATGTTAATTGCGAGCGCTGATGCAAATGCAGTGAGCTTGATGCCACACAGCGTGGCTGCGTGATTTGTGTGTTTCAGCCCAAGCTTTGGCTCGTGGACCAAGCCCCATGTGGTAGTGACAGTGTTTACAAGCGGTTCGCTTCATTTTGGTTTGTCATCATCCTCTACATCATCTGCTGCATCTGCATCTTGACTTCACACGGATCGATTTTCCCCACGTGGTCAAAAAATCTGCTTTCCATTCTGTCAAATAGAAACAAAGTCACACAGCATCTGTGTTTAGCTTGTTTAGCTGCTGCTGTGTTGACACACATCTGGGGTGAAGTGGGTGAATGATAAGAAACAAAAGAGTGTCACATTCCTTTATTAAATCAGGGGAAATCAGATGAATATGCACAATAACCTGGAGTTGAATCAGGGCACACACACACACACACACACACCATTTATCCTTGTGAGCTCTGTGTCTTTTTTTAGCACTGTGCTGTTGCTTTTTAGACGTCAGAGTTTTTGTCTCCCTCCACCTGACGTGTTTTCCTTTTTTCCTCTTTGACACACACATGCACAAACACGTGCACGCACATAGCTCTCTAGAGGCGTTAAGGAAGTGAAAATAGTCCTTCCTTCTGTTGCTGGGGCGCAGCTCCTCCTTCGCCACGCTGGTTCCAGTCCTCCGCTGTTATTTGGCTTGTAGAATATTTCACATTGTACAGGTCACTGACCAGTGTGAAGCCATGATTACACTGGTCAAACAAAGAATCCATCTCATTCTATTAAAGCGCATGTGAGCATTCTGATTGACGTCCCTTCCACCACAAATGAACGAGAACAGAGTGAGAGTGAACCCGCTGTCTGATGCTCCAGTGCCGTTATGTTAATGGGGGCTGTGGGTGGGTGGTCTCAGAGGAGCGTCCTGACACCAGCAAGAGCCTATTAGCACGTTCCCAGACTCACTACCTTTTCTTATCTTCTCCTTTAATGCCACACTCTCCTGAACCCCACCCAACCAGCTCACCCGCTCTGTCTCCGCCCATTAGCCAGCAGTCAGGGATGGTGTGTTTACAGGACAGAAAGAGCAGGGTGGAATATTGAAGGCCTTTCCATCTCACCGACCTCGAGTGAATCCACCATCCTCCCCGAAACCGCCGCTCAATGGCTGCAAAGCGCTGTGACGCCTCCACGCGTTGGCCTGTAAAATCTCACTGAGTGGACGGGGCAGCGCAGAAAATCAGGCATCCTGATTCGGGTCACGTCCTGGGCCTCGGCTCCCATGGCAGGCTGTCTGTATCCAGCAGCTGATGAAAACACAGAGAACTCAGATTGGCTCTCCTCGCCTGCCGGAGAGAGAGAGGCGGGGGGGGCAGCACACACACACACACACACATGCTGCGACACACTGATTAAACTCAGGTCTCGACCTCAGTGAGTTTGTAGATGAGGGCTCACTCTCAGTCTAATGGAAGCAAACACCAGAGAGGAGATGAAGAAGCCCCGTCAAATTAAAAGCATGGTGATGTCAGCCGATGATGGAACTCCAGGGTCACACGTTGGTTTTTGCTGAGGCTGTTTGAGACAACTCCACGCCCTCTTTACCTATTTTGAGGCATCATCATCATCATCGTTGTCTGTATGTCCTTGGGTTGACCCAGCAAGTCACCCTGCGTTGTGTTCTTTGTTTTGCTGCCCTCCGTCCTCGTCTGCTTCATGCACCTTCTCTCCTCCTGTCTTCCTGCAGGACGACTTCCTCTTCATTGTCTCCGTAGTGAGCGGCTTCTCCTGCACTTTACTGGCCGTGGTCAAGTTCATGCTGGGAAAAGTGCTGACTAGTCGAGCACTTTTCACTGATAGTAAGATGCACGCACACACACACACACACACACCCATAAGGAGAGCACAACAATCACTGGGCTTTGAGAGAGAAGCTTCTGATCTTCAGCTTGATGAAAAGATGACAGTAGAAACTGACGAGAGCAACAGGAGATGAACAAGAACCAGGTGAAACTCATTAAACTCATTAGAGCAGGAACATCTGACCCAAGATGCAAGGGGAGGTAACACAGTAATCCTCAGATGGAATGGAAACAATAGTACAGTTGAAGGCCGGGGGCAGGATTAGGACGCTAACACAAATAAAAGCAGGCGTGAGACAGAATGCAGCGAGGAAACAAAAGCACCGCGTCCACGCGCTCACATTCATGCTCAGCTCTCAGAGGGCGCAGCAGACCTGAGGTTGCTGTTCCTGGAGCCAGGATTTATTTCCCTGAAGGGGACAATAACACAGCGCACGCCTCACACGAGGAGAAATGTAATGAGGGAAGAGCAGACAGGGCAAGTCGAGTACCTATACGGACACTAGGGGCGCCCGCCACCATTTTGAATTAATAACACTCATCTGTGTTATTGAGCTCAGAGAAGGAAGTAACAGGAGAAGCAGTGTGGGATAAGAGCTGGCCTGGCTTCGCATTTAACACTTTGTGCGTCCGGCAGGCTTTAACTCTCTGGTTGGAGCCATCATGGGATTCTCCATTCTGATCAGTGCCGAGGTCTACAAGCAGCATCCCCACGTCTGGTACCTGGACGGGGCCATCGGCGTCCTCATCGGACTCACCATCTTGGCCTACGGTGTCAAGTAAGACGAACACGTGGCGTGTGTCACGGTTGCGTCCTGTGCTGTCTTTGTATTTGTCTTTCTCACTGCGTCTGTGTCCACAGGCTCCTGAAGGACATGGTGCCACGCGTGAGGCAGACAAGGAACTATGAGCGCTTTGAGTGAGAGTGTTGAACCGAGGGCAACGCTACACACACACACACACACACACACACACACACACTCTTTCCATCTCTGTCCTTCCAGTCACTTGCAGATTCACCTCTGAACAACAGACGGACATGACACAGACATGTTCTTAAACACATGCATACAGTAAAAAGAACATGTGATATTTACTGTACACACACACACACACACAGAAATGTCTGAGAGACTTTGGGGGAAAGGATTGGTCTTGTTAAGACTCAGAAAGTCTTCTTTTCCACTCTTCTTCACTTTTGATCCATGAAACCATTAAAAGAAAAACATCTCTCAGAATGAGTCAGACAGGACGGGAGTGATGGGCCTGCTCAGACGCTGTAGGACTCCCACTTATTTATCTATCTCTCCGGTCATATTTGGGATTAGCGTTATTACCCGGTACATTAAAGTACAGCGGCTCCTTTACTGGAACACAGTTGACGCCTCACCGGCCTCCACCTTGTGGTTCGTTCCCGAGAGAGAGCGAGCGCCTGAGCAGGGTCAGCAGTGCTTCCTCTGAAAGGGGAAAAGCGGCGGCGTGCGTGGTGAGGTCACCCGTGCTCTCAGCCCCCCCCCCCGGGATGATGTCAAGTATATGATATTTATACTGCACAGTGTTTCCACCAGTTGAGCTCAGTGCCCAGAATAATAATTTAAAAAAAAACCCTGACCCACAGATGAATTCAGGGTAATTGGCTGTAAAGGTTCCTCGCCACGCGTTGAATAGTTTACACACACACACACACACACCTTGGTTAGTAATTTACTGTAATACATATCACAAATGATTTACTTGAAACGTAACGTCACAAAGCAGCGTTTTACCAGTGAAAAGCAAGCGTCTTTATAAGGGTGAAAAAGCACATGGTTGTTCATATTGCTGTAAAAACAGGCTTAGATAATTAATAGATGTGACGTCACTAAATTAACGTTAGTAATTTTCCATATTGAGCACTGGTATTTATTCCATTTCTAGATGAATCTCGGTGACGGCGATGAGGCAGCCTGTGGGGATATGTTGTTCTTCCTTGTCTGCTTTGTTGTGCATGTCCTCACGGTCATCGTTCTCTATGAAGTGACGTGAACGGAACGGCGCTCTGTAAATATGTCTATTACACTGTTGAGGTGCATCAGTAACGAAAGTCACCAGTAGTCTTAGCGATGTGCGGCCAACATAAACGGCCCTTTTGGAGTAGACGGTATGATCTGTGTTGCGTATAGTTAAAACCTGTTTACTCTCGTGTGCATATACTGTAAATGTCGTTGACATGATGCTGTAGCTTATTGGTGAAATGAAACTTTTTTCCTCAACTGGGTGTGGTGCCGTCCGACGCTCAGCTGGGTTAATTATCTGAAGCTGACGAAGACGTTTGCTGAGCAGCACGTGCCACAGAAATCCTCTGTAACAAAGAAGGCTTGTGGCGAGGCTTTTTGTAAGAAAATAGTATTCACAAATTGGATTTTAATTATTCGACCGATTTTCTACAAAATATAACGACCTCAATGATCAGTCAAACTGACATAAATGATGCACAAATGCTGTCTTGTCTCCAGATACATTTGAGGAGCTCATTGTCTCCTCGTTTGAATGTCACTGAGTGGAGGGTAAACAGTTTCCTGTAAATGTGAATTCATGATGCGTGCGCGCCCCCTCGTGGTCGTAGGCTGAGGACAGCTACAGTCTTGGACTAGGACACGCTGCACGAGGTGCACGAGCCTTGGTGGCATCCTTAGTTGCATTGTATGAACAGAGAAGCCAGACACTGAACCCAAACTCACCCACAGCACACTGATTGGTTCCCCCCCCCCCCCCCCCCCCCCCCCCCTCCTCTTCAAAACAAACCCCCCCTTACCTTTCTCCAATGCATGGACGACAATCTTTACCATGACTTCTACAAAGCACAGTGTTTACATGCCGACTCCACCACACACAGCACAGCGACAGCACGCTCCACTGACTCCGTCATTCCTCTGGCCAGCTGTTGTGTTCGGAGGAAGTGGAGACTTTCGATCCTTTCTACCTCTCTTCTCGGCACTTTGCTTTATTTTCAGGCCACTTCTCCCGTCAGGATAGAGACATGACCTTCCTGTAATCCCACAAAATCACTTCGCACTTGAGTTTGTTTTCCATTCATTAAAGAAAAAAATAGTTTTGTCTTCTGTCCCCTAAATTGTGTCAACCTTAAAGCTCACTCAGACTGTTCTATCTGTGACGAGCGATCATGTATTTCTCGTTTGCACAGTCCATGAACCTCAGCTCTTTTTTTAACCAGTGGTACAAAATGGACTCAGAAGCAGATTGTGCAGCTTTATGACCTGTGCCAAATCCCTGAACCTGTGTAAATTATTACTGCATCGAAGAATGAACTGATTATCATTACATCATCCTGATCACTTCATTTCATTCAAGCAATTATGATAGCAATACTAAAACCACTTCTCTGTTACGATAGGCTTTGCATGGGCTTTTTAAATCCCTCACAGCTACAGTGGCTACTGAAGCCTTGCTGCCACACACACACACACACACACACACACACACACACACACACACACACGTAACTGAAGTGAAAATATCTTTGACTACGTAACAGAGTCGTTATTTATCTGTTTGTACAGTAATGATATCAGTGGTATTACAGATGACGTAAACGCCTTTTATTTATGTAAATGAATGACCCCCCCCCCCCTCGGCAAAGAGCAAAGTTTTAGCGATGAATAAAGTTTTATCCTGCTTATTTATCAAAGCTGTTGAGACATGGTGTGTTGGTCATAGAGGGTCGACCTCCAAAGGGAAATGGGGATGCATATCTATGTAAACACCATTTATTTATGTACATGAATGACATTTCTTTGTCAAAGAGCAAAGTTGTATTGATTAATAAAGTTTTATCCTGCTTATTCATCAATGTTGCCGAGACCTGGTGTGTTTGTGACGGACGGACGAGCTCCAGGGAGAGATGGGGATGTGTGTTATTCTCTCTGCTCATCATGTCTTAAAATACTTCATACAAATCAAAAATACACTTGTGGAAATGAGAAAACTGTGCTCCACATGCAGCAATAAACACAGACACATGGACGGAACGTGTTTATTTTGAGTGTAGTGGCCACAACACTAGACCCTACTGTTCTTTAAAATTCATTGATATTCAGCATCTGTCCCATACAAACATGTCCTTCATGCACATATGCAACAAAATACAATTCAAAAAATACTATAAAATACCTGTGTGCAACACAGTCACGTATCAGACTTCACATGATGTAATCTGCTCCGAGTCTCCTCTCAGGGCAGCACTCATCCTGCTCCGGTGGGACGGTTCATTCCGTAAATTAAATCCACCTGAGGGAGATGACTGAGAAATGAGATTCATCCCTTCTATCATCTCCCCACGGCTTCGAGGGCTCAGACAGCAATAAAATAATTTAAAATGCAACAAACTTGTATTAAACGTATTTATTGAACAATACTGCGTCAGCTAAAAACACTGTTGTTGTTTTTTCATCACAGTGTGATGATGATGAATGTGAACTGTAAACTTTCCTCAAAGGAGCACACACGCCTCCTCCCCCTATTTCACTGCATTCTGTTTTGTTGTGATTGTACAAAGCAATAATGTACAATATTACTGTCAAACTGTATTTTAAATAATGTTTTGATTGATGCTTGACTTCCTCAGCACACTGTCAGAGCACAAGCCAGAGTTCAGGCCAGTCCGACAACAGTAAAGGTGCCCGTGAGGGTGAGCGGTCACACACAGGCCTTGCACAAGGCTATCTGGTCTTTAATGTAGTCCCTGCAGGGGCAGACGCGGTTCAGGAGCGGGTGGGCTCTCACGCAGCTGAAGAGCAGCGGCTCAGACTGGAACACACAGTGTTTGGTGCTGTTGAAGGCCGGGAACACCAGGCTGCTGTCGGAAACGGCCGAAGTCTGACAATCCACACCGTGCCTGGAAAAACAAACAGGAGCAGTTAAGATCAGAAAGAAGGAGAAGAAGGAATATTGGGGGAATACTGTGTGTGTGCTTACTCTGCTAGACCTTTTACACTGTTGAGCTGAGGGAAGAAGGCGGGTTCACAGATCAGCCCCGCCCCCTGACACGCCTCTTTACACGAGACGTTTCGTTGGGCCCTCACCACCTGGAGCGCGCTCAGTGGGGGCCAGCTCTGTGTGCCGGAGCAGAAGTCCTAAAGCAGAACACAGCTTCGTCTTTCTCTAAACGCGACTCCACGTCCTCTGCATCGTGCTCCGCAAATCAAAGAGACAATAAAAACACACCTGTTTTTCGATCAGGACGTTGAGCCTCTGGAGCATTCCTTCACACGTGAACTCGTAGGGGAGGTAGGGCTCGATCTGAAAAGCAGTTGTCATCAAGCAGAGCCAGTGAGTTTTCTGACCTCTCTGAGCAGAAATCGACGTGTCCCCTTACAGTTCGATTGAGGATGGAGGTGAGCGCTCGCTCGACCTCTGTTTGATTGAGCATGTCCACCACCCATACGTATGGCTCTCCGATGGCCTCCACATACGGATTCTGTGACGTCACCTACGGCACGAACAGATCAGCTGTCAAAAAGGAACTTCCTGGACAATCGACTCCACAAAGGTCAAAAATAAAAATCTTTAGTATCTTTGAGTACGAACACTGACCTCTCTGATGTTTGGCTTTCCCTTGAAGAAGTCTGAATTCAAGCTGCTCAGCGGGGGGGTAAACCTCGGGTTCAGGAAGGCACAGCCATTGGCTAAGGCTTCCAGAGGGGCGGGGCCTTCATACGGGAACGACAGCCCCACGAAAACCTGCAGACCAACGATTTAAAAAAACAGTTTTGAGCTCAAACTAAACGTGTATACACCATCTGCATCAGCGTAGTGTGGAGGTGCCAGGCTCATGCACCTGTTCACAGCCACCACATGGTGCCAGCCAACACCAGCACAAGAAATGAGCAGGTGTCACACACGTGGACTAAATAAGCGACAGAGGATCTGTATGATGTCAGGAAATAGTCGCGTCGCTGTTTCTTTTATCGTGTGAAGGTTATCTCAGAGGAAAGATCATCACGTCTCCTCTTTGTCACATATATACGATGACATATGAAATGGACAGATTTGCTTCCTCCCTCTCTCTGCTCACCTTGCTCTGCCGCAGCAGCACCTGCACCTCGGTCCCTTTGACAATGCCGTGGTTTTTCACGTAGCTTGGGATGTTACTGCTGCTGTCCACCGTCCCGTGGATCTCCAAGTACTTGTGGATAATGTCCAGATAAGCCTCTTTGCCCTGCGGCGGGACAGAGAGACTAGTCACACAAATACTTTGATCTTTGGACACATAAGAGACCAGTCTCCCACAGACTGTATTCACAACCAAGACAGAAGTATTTTTTGCATACTCAAGGTTTAATAGGATACTTGAAGTATTTTTTTAAGGGAGTCCAACGCCTCCGTGCTGTTACCTCCCAGAAGGCTTCTCTCTTTCCATACACCAGAGCCTGGTTCCTTCTCTCCGTCGACCGCAGCTGCTCAGCGGTTTCAGAGCTCATCTGGTGCTGCACCACAAAGCCCAGGAAGGTGTTGTCCGGTGTATGAGCTGCGCACCGCATCATGACAATAGTTATTTAAAAATAATCACGATGCTTAGATGTGTTGAAGAAAGACGTACGGAACATGGTGTAGAACTGTCCTAGGGTCAGGCTCAAGCCGCCGAATGGGCCGTTAAGGTTGTGCTTCCGGACCCAGTCTTTGTGATTGAAGTCTGCTTCAGTGCCAAAAGAATCCAACACACGAATCCGACATCTGGTCGGCACACAAACACATCACGTTTATAAACGCGCTCCCAGCGATGCTGTGATCAAAGCTCAGAGGAAATGAAAAAGGATGGTGTTTCACCAACCTACGCTCACTCCACCATCAGTTGTTTTTTAATTCATCTCAGAAAAATATCATCAGTTCTTCCAAACTGGGCCCAGAGATTGTATTTATACTTTCAAATTTAAACATTTTTGACAGAAAAAATACTTGACCCATAATAAATATAAATGAAAATACTTTAAATTACTTTGCTGCTGCATTTTAACTTGACTTGACTCACTATGTGATCTGATTCAACCCATGGCTGATACTCACTTGTATTTGAGCCAGGATTCCTTCAGGACGTCCTTAAACTGTTTGAGGCCGATGATGTCCGTGTAGATCAGGCTTGCGTTCATGCCTGACTGACCTCGAGACGGGCATCCACCGCTACTGATGCCAAGAAAACTGAAGGCACAGAGAGACTAACAGGAATGAATACGCAGCGTCTGGTTACATAACGACTTTAAATCTACTACAGGATGAATTCCTTCATTCGTATCCACTTGTTTAAATCCTCCCTGACGGTCAGCAGGCGACAACGAAGGGCTCTTGATTTTGCGCAGAAGTACTCACTTCTTGAGATCAGGAAGAGACACAGAGAGGTGCAGATGGTGCCCAAGGATGTGGAGAGAGGCGATAAGGTCACTCCACTGGACGAGTTCCCCAAGGGGGCCACCACTGAAGGCACTGTCTGCTATTCTGAAGCCTGACTCCTCTGTCAGGGCGCCAGGATGGACCAAAATCTGGGGAGAGAAAGAAGTCCTTGAATACTCCCAGATACTGCCATTCTCCATCTATGTTTCTCTTGTTGTTCGTCACATTGATCCAGAGTTGGATTTTTGTTTTCTTCTGTATATCTGCGGCGTTGAAAGGGACATTTGCCGTAGCGCCACAGAGCAGGGCGGAGGTACACCTTACGTGTTTGGCGTTGCGCTCCGTCAAGTTGTACTTGGCTGAGAGAGAGCGTCCGGCCTCCACCCAGATCTCGTCCATACTTTGAATTCTTTGGTGAATCCACTGGAACCGGTCCCTGCTTTTCAGAGATGGGTACAGACCCTCCACACTGGTCCGAATCACTGCCTGGAAAAAACAAAACATTTTCTCCTTTTAGTTCTGATAAACACGTTCTAAACATTAAGTATTATTTAACTGAATAAATTAAGATTAGTATCAGAACTACACGTTTTCAGGGCCACTTAAAAGCACAATGAGAATTCTGGATGAAGGAATAATATCTCAAATGTACCTTGAAAGCCACTGACACCGTTTGTTATCTGGTCTCACGCAAAACCCTGCGCCCCCCACTCAAATAGCTGGACCCGCTGCTCAAACTATTACTCTGATGTATAGTCACGTATTTGTATTTGCTTCTTCCACATATATCTATGCCTGCTTTTTATTTGTCCTTCTAGGCTCCTCGTGGATTTTTTAAAGCCTGTCAAAACTCCCAGACCAACAGGTGTGGTGGTGACAAGTTAAATTGTCCTGCCTTTGTTGTGGGAGGACCAGTCTGTAAAGAAAAAGACACACAACATACAAAGGAGTTAAACGCTAAAAGATACACAGAAAAACACAGACACACTTGTGTTCACCTCTGCAGCTTCTGCGGGGGGTAACGGGACAGATCGGCCCGGGAGCAACGGGCAAAACGATTCAATCTGCAACACGACATCGTGAGGAGGCGAGGGAGAGTTAGACCCAAGCAAAAACGCAGCAGTGTTGCTGAGCGAGTATTACAGGGACTGGAAACCAGTTGTGTACCTCGCTGAGGTACACGATGAAAGAGCACAGGGATCCGTTCACGCCATAGCTGCCATAACAGGGATCAGACGTCCACATCTCCTTCATCCACTGGAGCAAAGCACAAGGCAGAGCACAACTAGGTCAAACTGTCCAAATGAAACAAGCTATGATGAGGTTGTTTTTTTTACCTTCAGCTTTGCTTGACAGTCTGGGTATCCATCCATGAGCGGCAGTGGGCAGTTTTCATCCTCTTTTCAACACAAACAATGCAGTTTTAATCGTAATTAATTCCGTAATTCATTTTTCCTGCAGTACAGATTGCCAGTGAAAGCTGGATGTATTTATTTAGTCATTTCATGCTGATTTTGATTTGGCAAAATAGTCCTCCTGTTCCTTCCTGCAAAAATATAAATGAAATATGAATATAAATATAAATATGAACAGACCTGGTGTGGTAAATAATTCCACTACTGCAAAACCTTATTACTTAATTAACATTGAATTAACACTCAAGGTTTAAGCCCCAGTGTTTTCACCAACTGCTTAATGCAGTGTTGGTGTGTTTCTTTAATTTACTTCTCTTTGGATAACTGGCAACAGCTCAGCCCTCCCGTGCTGTGGTTCGATTGCGACTTGAAGAATTCTCTGGGTCCTGAAGGCACCCTGGATGAGGAGCACTTTCCTGCAGCGAGTCTGATGCTAATTTGTTTGCTACAGCCCGTTCCTGCAGAGGAAAAGTTAAATGAAAAACCTGTTTCTCTGTATCTGTAATCCATCGAGCTGGCTCTGTGGAAAACATTCAATACTTTACAAATCAAATAGAAATGAGAACAAGTTTATAATCTATTTAGATTTAGCCTGTTTAAACAACAACAGGGCTGATGTCCAAACAGTTTTTGCACGTTTATATATTCTGCTGCATTTGCCTGTTGCTAAGTAACTGCTGATGGGATGCTTCTTTTATGTGTTATTCATTAATTTTTAGTCTCTATTTAACTTTTTCTGTACCATTTCTTCCTTTAAAATTCTACTTGTCTTATGTTGCTTTTACAATTGCTCATGATGCGTTTCATTTTTTTAATGTAAATCACTTCATCACATGCATTAAACATGCCACAGAGGTTTCACATCATTGTCAACAATAACATTAAAACAATTATTGGAATGTGATTACGTATTGAAAATAGTCCCCTCATTTCCCACTAAGATGCAGAAACATGGAGCCTGAACAGCGACAGACAGAGACAGAGTTTAAAGAGGCAAAAAAAAACCCTTCAGAGACCAGTGACATCACATGAACTGTTCCCCACTGTTACTGTGTTTATTTTTTTATCTTCTTATTCATTCTACGGTTGGGTGTGCACTTCAATTAGCCTCTCTCTCTCTGAACATTTGATCTGCAAGTCAGATGGATGAACCCTGGTTCATGTTTGCTCAGTGATCATTTGTATTCCACACGTCTATTTCACGGTGCTCTCACATGCTGATACGATGTGACTGCTTCCTTCTATATCTGACCTGTTCTCCACTGTTAAAAACAGAGACAGTGTGAATAAAGTTAGCGTCCTGCTCTTGTTCATTTACCGGTTGTTTGGCCATCTTCGTTTTCGTGGTTCATCTTTTCCTGCCGCTGCAAGAGCTCCTCCACTTGCTGCTGCAGACGCAGGTTATCGGACCTCAGCTGCTGGATCGTCTCATCCCTCATTCTGCCAGTTTCTTTGTCTACCTCCATTTTCATCCGGAGTGCCTGCACTTCTTCTTTATGGTCGCGCAAAAGAGGCAGGGGAGAGAAAGGGTGTTAATTTCAAAATCTATTCAACTGGCTGTGAAAATTACAAAGGACTCTGGAGCTGATCAACAACTGCATACAATTACTACTGAAAGAAAATGTCGTTCATAATAGTATCTGCTTTCACATGTGAAAAAACTTTAAAACAAAAATGTGCTTCCTTCCCCTGATGCTTCACATCTAATGCCACTGGTTTCACCTCTAATGATCAGTATATATCAACTATGATGTTAAATACCTGAGTACAGTGATGTGAGGGTTCCGAGAGTTGCTGAGGATCATCCCCAATTTGACATGCAAGTGGAAGTGAAAGAGTATTGATTGATTTAAGGAGAGAGGAGCCAGAAGAATTTAGAGAGAAGAAGAAAATGAAATGAAATCTATTCCAACATATTCCTTGTGTGCCTTATCTATATTAACTTTATTATTATCAATTACGATTCCTTTGAAGAAATAGCTCCAGTTTGGTGTGTGTGTGTGTGTGTGTTAGACAGAATAACATTTCAAGGAGAGGAGCTAAGTGTTTATCTATTCATTGGCACAACAGTGGAAAATGTGTGAATAGAAAAAGGTGTCCAGGGTGAGTAACGGCCGCGTGAGGAGGAGAGCTAAAGAACGACGACCGGCATCAACACGTTTTTGTCCTCACCTTCCGTTCTGCTCATTTCCAACCACGCGCTGTCACGCCTCTTCAGTTTGATGTGACCGAGCTCCTCGGTGCAATCCTTGTTGGCACTGCTCTAAAAACCATTTAGACAAGACGCAGCATTGAGCTAAAGCAAAGCTAGATTTGTGTTCAAGGACATTTTCCCACAGAGTTGAGACGTTCAAACTTTTCAGTCTGGAGCGAAATAAGGTGTGAAGGATGCTTTGGATCATTGAATGATTTTTATTTAATGGGAGGTAACATTTATTTTAAAAGTAAGTCAGCCATGCGTGTTCTTTGCATGGAACATTGTCAGTTTTATGGGTAAGTGTCAGCAGCTGTGTAGTGTGTGTAAATAACAGCATGGACACGCAGACACTCGCTCAGTAACTGATCCTGAGTCTGCACCAGTGAACAGTCGGCACTGGAAGGCAGACGAACGGGATCTTCACATTCCTGACAGCAATCCTGAGTGACACTCAGACTATGGACACGGAGACACGTGAATGTAGAAATCAAAGTCTTGGTCAGTTGATCCATGTGTTTATGTCTGTTACATGAAAGCAGGGTTATTCGTGGGTTACGCTCCTGAACCTCTGGATGCCCTGAGTGCTTCATCAAGCTGTATGTTGCTCATGAGTCCTCTTCAACATCAGTGAATGAATGAATGAATGAAGGCACACACACCAGCATGAAATGCAGGCAGCCCAAAAACCAGATGAACCCTATGCCCAGCAGCACCCACATGGTCCTCTGCTGGCCGCTCTTCAGGACCGTCATGGCTGGATGGCATGTGACTGGTAACTGGTTTGAACAAAGTGAAGTGATTTTGCATTATGATATGAAGGCAACGCTTCCTCCACGCCGTGAATGAAAATAGATTTGCCTTCTGTTTCTGAACTTATTTGACTCACTCACGGCTTCACGGACTGTATCTCAAATAACTCAAGTCACCGAAACACAAATGAGCCACACTTACCCACAGAGTGTCGGTCGATCCCTCCAGAAGAAGAGAATGAACCGAAAAACAAAAATGTCCTTTTTAGTCATTAGTCATCATGACCAACACTCCTGTCAACGCATGGCCAGAACTCGGTTGAATGGAACTCCACAACAAAGAACCAGTGTACACCAAATACCAAGGTTACAGTTGCAGTCCCTGGCACAACCCGTTTGCTAACTGGTTTGGCCACAATGTCACAGGGGGTGTGGGAGAGGAACAAAAAACAGGGCCAATCAAGGAGCCGAGACGTGAACAGGAACCGAACCAGAGGACACTTTGGTACGAGCAGGAGGAGACGTCTGGAATGTCGGGTCCCCCAAAAGCCAGAGGAGTGCCGACGTATGTTATATGAACTAAAACAGCAGTGTGAGCAGTGAAGTGGAAGGAGACTTGGAAATTACTATTATTTCCTACTTTTTTTTACTTAACAGTGCAATACCTTTTAAGTTCATGAGCCATTCATGAGTTTTAGCCGCTTTGCCTTAGCCACGCCCCTTCGGCTGTAGCCAGGGTTTTTTTAGTTCACACTTAAGGCCTTAACAATGGGAAAAGAAAAGAAAAATAACTGAGGTGCAGTTACGCCATCTACAGAGATGCATAATCTGCTGAAGCCAGATTTCATTTTCCGGTAAGGAAAGACATTCTGGGAAGTGAGGTAAGAGGTGACAAAGGACAGACGGATGACAAATATGTTTAAAGTTCAGCAAGTGGAAAAACTGGAAAAGGAACTTGGCAGGTGGAGGTTCAGGATAAACCTGCTATCAGGTGGAGGAGGCAGACAGAGAGGTAGGCCAAGTACCAGCAGGTATGAGATGACGCAGTAAACACTGAGTTGTTCTCTCACGCCAGAGACAAAGAGATATTAGTTATAATCTACGACCAGTTCACACGCAACACGATCCTTCCACAGGCCAAACCCATCGAGACCCAGCCATCTGATTTGAAATCTCCTCCTACCTTTGCTTTTGTTGCAGCTCTGTTTATGTACAAAGCAAAGTATTCATTGGGTTTTGTCAAAGGCTCTTAAGTCAACAATTTTCCCCTGAAAGGCCCATTTAAAAGCAGAATGCATGTGTCCGAGAGGCCACCATCGTTTTAGTCGTGCAATGAAAGTATGAGAGACCTCGCTAAAAGGATCGCACTTTTTCACCAGAAAACAGACATGTGCCGTTTTGCTCTGGGGCTGCTGACCCTGGTCACGCTCAGCGGTCGGTCAAGTGCTGACGAGATTTCCTGCCCAGAGCCTCAGAGGCCCTTCAGAGGCTCCTGCTATGAGTTTGTTGATGACAGGCTGTCTTTCGCCGGTGCTCAAGCCTGGTGTGAGAGGAGCGGAGGACACCTTGCTTTCATTCAAGACGAAGACACTCAATATTTCCTTGAGAAGCACATGGACCCTGAGAAGGACACGTGGATCGGAGTAGCGAGCGCTGGCTCTCTGAACTCGCAGGATTCGTCCACAGCTGAAGGTAAGAAAAGAGGAATGTGAAATACAGGCTTGCGGACATTCACAATACCAAATGGATGCTTTTATTTCAAATACCCCGGACGCTGAATCTGCCAAATACAGCCGGTTGGAACCTGTCGTGAAAATCCAGTGCCTGCTGAGATGATATTTCCAAAGCCTAGTAATTGGTGTAAAGCTTTAGCCTCTCCTCATGCACTGATCAATTAGTTCCCTGCCAAGTTCTCAATCAAAAAGAGGAAATACTTTATATTTGTGTGGCAGTCACTGGCAGACCGAATTATCACGTCTTCCTCAAAGAGCAACGTGACATTTGATTTGATTTCCTTTCATTGCCTCCAATACCTCAAGTACAGTTAGGAATACTGCATTTTACAGATACAGAATATTCCGATTAGGCATAACGAGTGTGTATCTAATATTTGAAATATGATTGCAGCAGCAGGTTGTGAGTTCCCTTCCCAATCTGCATATATAATAATGAGAGGTATTTAAGAGGAGATGTTCAGGTGATTTGAAATGGAAGTGAAATCACATTTTCATTAACCAGTGAGTTGATTCATTCATCATATTTTGAAATATCTCTAGGTGCTCTGTCTTGGCTGGATGATTCACACATCGCCTTTTCTAACTGGGCGAGCCGCCCGCAGCCTGGAGCTGCTTGTGGACACATATTGAGACACTCAGGATTCCAGTGGGAAACCTCGAGGGACTGCGACAACACGCTGAGCTTTGTGTGCCAGACTGGTGTGTACGCAGACCCCCACGCTAAACAAAAACCGCTCAATCACTTTGTACTGATTTACTGGCAGTTTTTTTTTTCCCTCACAGAGTCTAGAAGAAGCATCGCGTGTGCGGATGGAAACGCTGCTCTGCAGTGTCGCTCTGGACAATTTCTGATGATAGACGACGCCTTCTACGGTCGCCAGAACCTTTATTATTGTCGATCCACGACCTCCACGCCGGCGGCCTCTGTGGAGCAGTGCGGCTGGGTGAATGTGCTCCAGTCACTGACTGGTAAACCCTGAGACCTGCTTTGGGTTGATTCATGATGCATGAATGAAATGGCGTGCACCAGTGCCAGGGTCAGGTGAAGAGCAGTTACCTAATCTGATCTCTATTGTAACATCCCTCTCGTTTGATCAGCTGAGCTCCGTCAGACATGATAATAAGAATAATAATAATGGACGGTACAACAAACACTGAGGCCACATAAAAGGTTCAGACTCTAAGCAGCGAACTCATCCACCTTTGAAAGGAAGAGACTGTACGATGGCGTATTACTGTTGACTGAAATTTGATCTGAAGTCATCTGGACATGTGTGAAAGAAGAGCTGCACAATAGTGGTTAAAGCTTAATGGCTCAGAAGATAATGCCCGGCTGGTTCTGAGTAAATATCCTCATGCTTGTACCAATCCAGGCCATTAAATCTGCCAACCTGCTCATCCTGTTCAGGGTCTCGGGGGAGGGCAGCCTCTCCCAGCATGCACTGTAATGATGTAATGACGGGAACGACAGAGGCAGCAACCGTCGGCAACCCTGGTCACAGCCGCACAGCTTTCATTAGTCGCCCGCTCTGTCATCTCCACAGACGAGGAGGAAACCTTTGTCCAGTCAAGCTGAGGCGTCTCGCTCTGTTTCTTGGAAGAAGCCCCTTCACTTACCGCCCTTTTACTGACCGGACATGCTGAACGAGACGTTATCTTTCATGAAACTTCCCCTTTTTTCAACAGCTGCTTGTGTTCCCTGTGTCTTCCAGCTCGCTGTCATGGCCGTCAGGGCTGCCACACTGCTGACGTTGTGAAGTCCTTCGAGCCCTGTCCTCAGCTGGGCAGTTACCTGTCTGTGGAATACCACTGTGAGGATGGTCAGTCACAGTCATTCTAATTCTGATCAGTCGTTTCTAGTAGAAGTGTCACATGCGGTCAGTTCACTGCTAGTTCAGGACGGGGAAACAAAGCAAACTTTAAAACGTGCAGCGCAGAAGTTTTCCATCTGTTTCTAAAAGCAGACAGACAATAAAAAGGGATGTTGTAGTTGAGGAATCATGGCGACAGCATAACTCTGAAATAGCTGCCGATCATTAACGCAGCCCACACGTCTGGTTTAGAGCGCGTCTCCAGGAGACAGGGACTATCAGAGAGGACAAATGAAAATGTGTCAGGTAAGTCATAGAAACCCTGATTCACATCTGACTGGGAGGACGGGGACTGTGATCAACTGTTCAAGGTTTATCAAACCAGCAGAAACCTACTCGTCAGAACAGTTGTGTTTCACTTCCCTGTTGTATCTGTGCTGCTGGCTGTGGTTGATTGAGGCCCTTTGTGATACTCCTGGTCATGTCGCACATCGCAGCACAGAAAACAATCACCGTCCTCGAGCCTGTCACTGACGTCAGCGTCCGCAGCTGCTACGCTGGAACCCAGAGCTTCCACGCTACCAACTGCAAAGCCCTGAGTGGAGCAGCCCTTCAGATTCAAATGGAAGCGAGAACAGGTAGAAATGACCCCGATTCATTCCGTTCAAATATGATATCAAATATGATTTACACACACACTAGTATCCCAGTTGTCAGGCTTATTCTCATAGTGATGATACTGAGATATAGTCTCAGAGGAAACAACAGTGCATGTTCATTCCAAAAATGTTTTTTTAAACTGAATTGAAAATGAAATAATATTTCAAACATTTCTTGTTGCTTTTATTCCCATAGGTTCAAATGTAAGCTACAGAATCCAGAGAGAGGAATCTGTGCTCTTTGGTTCATTTGTGGTGGATGGAAACGTTTCTCATAACATCACCGTGAGCCCAGAGGTGGTGAAGCGGCTCGGCCCTGGCTGCCACCAGCTCACCATCCACGCATCGAACAGGGTCACGTTCCCTGAGGTGTCCACGGAGCTGCAGGTTAGCCAGCAGACGGGCTCCTAGTCGAGCCACAACAATCCCTCTCCCATGGTTTTGTTAAGATAATGACAGTGGCATTTAAGTTAACATTTTGATGATCTGATTATGTGGCTGATTGCAGTTCAAGCCTTCCCTTAATTAGAAATTAAATTTAACCTTTCATTAAAGCCTTCGTGGCTTATCTGTAAACATCAGAACCACCACCTGATAGCATCAGGTTCCACAGCGGCAGCGTTTTAATCCTGGGGTCTCCATTAGGCTGATCAGGGCTCTCATTTTAAACAGAAGACGAGGTTTTTCTTTATTTTCGTTGTAAGGAAAAGTTCAATCCATTCTCGAGCGCTTAGAATGAAGAAGGACCCCAAGCATGGGGCGACCAAAACATTTATACCTGAGGAACGCCCCCTGGGGGGGGCACATGGATTGTTTTGGGACCAGCACAGATCCCCCGGGGTGTCTTTCATATTGGTTCGGCTGATCTGCTCATACCCGCGGTTCTGGTGGGATGTTGAGAGGTCGAGACATCATGTGTGGTGAGCTGAGCAGGAGGTGGGGACCTCACCATCACACCACTAGCCATGCTTCTCTCCAGATTTGGCTATGGAACATAAACAGTTACTACAATAATGCATTCACTTCAATCATTCAACTGACTTAATGAATCAGCCAGGAAATCAAATACAAACACAAGCTAAAAGACTCAGTTTACTGCTAGAGTAAATAGACCTTGACTTTCTCTACTTCAAATAACGTGTGTGAATCCCTCAGTGACGTGCAGTCAGGGGAGGTCACCATTATTCAGTAATGTGTACTTTTAAGTTATTTTCCCTGTAACTTCACCATTTTTAGATGTTTTTTTCTTCAAAATCGCCGGCTGAGCCTCACCATGGATTGCGCTATGCAGTGAGACGGTATTGCTGTCGCTCTGTATGCCGCGATGAAATGTTTAAACACTTTTACTATATGAACTAAATTTCCATATTTTAGCGGATGTATATTATATACAGTGTGTTTTAATCAACGTGTTTCTTGTGCTGAGCGATCATAAAACGCCTGCGAAGAGACACTGGCTGAGGCACGCAGTTCTCCTGCCTCATGCTAGGGGGCGCTGGTGATCCCAGGGGTTCTTCTTACTACTCTGCGACGGCAGAACAATAGAATTAGTGACAGCACACTACAGTAAACAGTTAGCAAGTGCCGCCATCCATCCTGCCAGAGAGACTTTTAAAACTCAAGAAAGATGAGGAGGACTTCCACAAACAAGGTATCGGTGCTTTTCTTCAGAAGGAGCGGCGCATGGACTTCATTTATAAGTAATGGTAAGACGATAAAAAACGTTTTTTAATGCGCTTTTTTTTCTATGCTACGAATGCTGATATGAAATTTAAACAAAACACGTGAACTGTTGCCAGTCAAATGGTGAATAAGCTGCTCTGCAGGGTTCATATGTTTGTAAATGTGACTTGACGTCAGTGCCTCACCGCACGTCACTGGTCAGAACCAACGTGCTGGTGCATTATTTTCTCATCCCAAAACACCAGATAAAAAACGTTTTTTAATGCGCTTTTTTTCTATGCTACAGTTTGTATATGTAAAGAATGCTGATATGAAATTTAAACAAAACACGTGAACTGTTGCCAGTCAAATGGTGAATAAGCTGCTCTGCAGGGTTCATATGTTTGTAAATGTGACTTGACGTCAGTGCCTCACCGCACGTCACTGGTCAGAACCAACGTGCTGGTGCATTATTTTCTCATCCCAAAACACCAAACCAAACAACTTTGACACCAGCCCTGCTTGAGATGAAAGTGCTTTATCTAGTGCAAGTCAGACTAACACAAGTGACGTTGGCGGGGGGCGGGGCTCAGGTGAAGGGAATGAGGTGATTAGTGCCTAATGACTGTGACTGGATCTGAGCAGAACAGTAAATACTTTGATGGTCGTGACAGTTTCTCCGTTCAAATGAACGTGTGACCGAACAATCAGTCTTTTCTTTTTCTTCACTTGCTGCAGGTGTGTGTTTTGGAGGCGGTAGCAGGACTCCAGGCGTGGGTGTTGACGGATACGGAGCAATGTCTACATTCATCAGCTCTTGCTGTTGGCGTTTCCCTCGATCACGGACAGCCTGCGCTGCTCCTCTTCTCTCTGACCGGAGACAACGGCTCGTTCTGTGACCGCCGAAAAATGAATGCAAGGAAAGAAACGTTTCACATTGACCATACAGTCCAAGGTATGGAAGAGCAACTGTCACACATCCAGGAGGGCTGTTCCTCCCGCCTACTATCCATAGATGAATATTAACAAACTACTATGTGGAACTTTGTGAAGAGATTGAAATGTCTCTTTTTTTGTGAAGTCTAACTGAAGGTTTTGCAACAGGAACTGTTCGAGTGAAAGTCAGTGCAACGAACATCTTCTCTTCTCTGGAGGTGGACATGTTTTCTTCCTGTGACCACGACTCAGTCGTTAGACCCAATGGCCATAATGACGGCTGGCTGAGCTCCGACGTGGGGCAGGTAACGTGTTCTTTTAAATACAGTACCTATGACGCTGGAGTCATTCAAACTGCCTGTTGATGTTGTTTATGGAAGTATAATGAGCATGTTGCAGTGTGTACTGTATTCTCAATAAACCCTGTTGTCCCTGTTTTCAGAGAGTTGTCAGATCTCCATTAACAATCAATGCGCAACCGTCAGCTTCAGCCGAGAGCAGAGATCAAAATATCAATCTCTCCATCGAGGGTCCCTCACTAAATAACCCAAATAATCGGTACCAGTGGGAGTGCAGTAAGAATCACGCTGTTCTACTTCATGTTCTCACACACTGTCTAATTAAAGTTAAGATTTTATGAGCTGCAACTGGAAATAGACAGTTTTATGGAACTAATATCAAACAATGAGGATCTTGTCATTTTTACTTGATGGAAAGAAAAGGAAATATTCCAGTGTACTACCAATACTGTCAAGTAAATGTCAGTGCGCATGCAGTCATTAATGAATATAAACTTCTTTTAACAGTGATGCTAATAGTCATCATTGAATCGTTTCACACTGTTTTAACTGTCCTCTCTGAATGGCAGGAAATCCCTGCAGGTGTTCAGGAGATTTTGTGGGGCTGACTCACATCATTATAGGAAGGTGCCTACCAGATCCATTTGAATTTTATAAATATCATTTTAAAGTGATTAAAAAGAGTAATAACGATGTGAAAAAGGATGAAGTCATCTGCATCAGCTTTGACCCTGTACCAGATAACCGAATTAGGTACTGATCCTCCCTCATTATTTTCTTGTTTTTAATATACCTCATTATGGATAAATCCATTGACATTTTATTTTGGTGTATGTGCTGTATATCAAAATAAGCGTAGGTATTTGTCTTTGTTGTACTGTAGTCTGTCTTGTACTCAGGGCTGTAACCATGTACAGCTGAATACACATGCCAAAATTCAAATGTCATGTGGGAGTAATGTACAGTGTCCACAAGTTGTGTGGACCATTGAGGACCCAAGAGGCTCCCAACACTGGCCAGTAAGTTTCCTTATGAAGTTCAGGACTGACACTGTTCTCAAGATGTTAATGTGCTTTTAAGAGATCACATTTTATCTTGCACCTAATGGATTAACAAGTTTGTCAATATATTTACAGGCCGAGACAAAAAGCTGCTACCAAAGTTCAGAGACGAGGCCCCTTGTACGGAAGCAGCATGGCGGGACTGAATACACAGTGAGCTATGACAATCTGGCCCTGGCCAGGAGCACGGGTCAGGATGTCACCGTGGTCGTGACTTATGGTGCGACAACATTATGTCCTCCAACAAGTTGATATTTGGTTCCAGAAAATGAGCAAATGAAACCTTTTGATTTCTCTTACCAGCCCAAGGGAATCAGGTTTTCTTCACAAAATACACCATGTGGGCAACAAACTCTGCTGCGACGTCAGCTGCCACTGTTATGGCGACCACAGTTGGAGACGCTACAGTATCTGACCTCGTCAGTGCCTCTACCCTCAGTGGTGCGTCGAGCGCTGCCACCGCAATCGCGGCTCCAACCAGCACTACCCCCTTGATCAGAGCCAGAACGAGCTCCGCCACCACAATCGCGGCTCCAACCAGCACTACCCCCTTGATCAGAACCAGAACGAGCGCTGCCATCGCAATCAATGCAGTGACGAGCAGTGCCACCGCTGCCACGGAAAACAGCGTGACTTCGATCACCTCTACCATTGGCGCTAGCACTGATGATACAAGCCCGCCAGCGTCAAGCAACTCTTCTGAAAGCCTCTCGTGTATCATAACGCCGTCTAATGGAACGGTCCTGGATGCTTTCAATATAACCTGTGAAACTGAAATTCCCTGTTCCCATTGTCACTATTGTTTTACGGCTGACGGTAAGTTCTCAATATTCTGACCATCAACATTACAATGTCACACTTGGAACCTTTTTCAGGATTCTCGTAATTAAACTCTTTCCCTCTCATGTCAGGTAAGCATCTGCGCTGCACTGAATCCAGCCACGTGGCGCTGCTCTTCCTTCCTCTTGGAGATAGCCGTTCCGACTTTAACCTGAACATCACAGCTACTGCGACAAATCACAGCTTCGTCGCCAACACCACTCTAACGGCACAGGTTGGTCAGAATCACAAAATAAATGAATGAGTAGGATGCTCTTCTTCTCCTCCTCACTGCTGAGAGAAAATTGCTTTTTCCCTTCAGGTAATGGAGTCGGCCGGAGACGCCAGTGCTTCAGTAAGTCAACTGGAGTCGACGCTGGGGAAAGCTGTGGCCCAGCTGAAGGAGCAAGGTCTCCTGTCGGGAGAGACCTTAGGACAAATCATCAGTTCTGTGTCCGACAAACTGAGCAGTGAGTCTGATGAGTTTGAGGAAGCTGCCAGGAGAGAGGTAAACCAACATATTCATATAAATACTGACATAGTACTGTAAGCTCTGACCTGTAGATTAATGGAACAGTAGCAACAAAACATACAGCAGTCACGACAGTTCAAGGTCCAATATCCAGTGCATGACATGTTCTAATAGTACAGTATTTTCTCAGTATTGGTTTGTATTGCAATACTGAAGCTCTTTGTGACCGCCTTTTGTCCGTTGAAGCTTCGAACACAGATGCTGCACATTTTGATAGACGCAGTGAAGGAGGTTCCCATCAACAGTCCGGAGGAGGTTCAGGTGGTTGCCCGAGGTCTGGCAGCTGTCAGCGCCAAAGACATCAACGCCACTGTTCAGGTACCGCACTGCTTCTGTCCCCACAATGAGGGTTTGATTAAAAACCGCTCACTGGTGCAACAGTCCCAAACATCTCATGTCTCTGGTTATGGCACTTGATTTCCACCTCCAGGAGGAAGCCTCTTTGTTTCTTGTGAACCTCAGCTCATCTCTCGTCCACATGGATGTGAACAAAAGTGAATCGAGCAAGAAAGAAATGCAGACTGCCGTCAGCGCCATTGTGGAAGGAGTGAGCAATATTCTGGACCAATGTGCCAATGTGAGTCATTTGACCTCGAATGGGCAAGGATCAGTATCCTGTTATTAATTTCCTTTCGCAGAATAGCATCACCATTATGTCCATTTGTCCTGGGGACAAAAGCTCTTCAGCCATCTGTCCTTGAATACCTTTTTTAAAATGACCAAATTTTTAATTTTTTTTTTTTATTGCAGAAAAGTGTCTCTGATGCTCTCCTCGTTGTTCTGAAAAATACCCAGAGTGCACTGTTGACATTCAAAGAAAACAACAAGGGGCCGACTTTTATCCAGAAAGCTAACGTTGGTGTTTTTGTTAATAGGTAAGTTCCACCTGAAACATCTTTATTTAATTGAAGAGCCTATTTAAAGTTGACCTTCGATGTCACATCACATGAATGAGCTGTAGATACAAAGGCAAAAGTCAACGACAGAAAACCTGACCCAACGCACTGAAGCATAATAACCAACAATTTGACAACGATGAATAAAATATGTGAATGATGGACATTGGCAGAATCTTAGGAATCGTGTGTATAATGTGTTCTGTGGTTAAGACCACAGAAACCCACAGAAAAGACAAAGCACAGGTTCAGATTGTATTTATTTCTTATTACAGAGTGACTCCAGACAGATTGCATCAGGGGCTGTTCACGTTTCCCAACTGTTCCTGCCCCTCGTTCTCTCTCCCTGCCCTACACTTCAACGTATTTCCTGCAGAGGACACAGTGGACGTACGAGTAAGTCGTCACGCTTTGGCACGTTTGTTCTGAAATTTGCCATGAGGATCTCAGACTACCGTATGTCTGAATGTACCGTATGTCCATTATGCTCTTTAACCACATTTACAGATGCTGAGTTTGGATAAAAATCCATTTTCCTGGCATGAGGGAGGAAACATCAGCGGCCAAATTGTTTCCCTGTCCCTGACAACAAAGAATGGCTCTGTAATCCACGTGGAGAATCTAAGTGAGGACATCGAGGTAACGTGCTGCAGAGGCATTTCCTGTAGACCAGCGGACTGAGAGGAGCATTCTCTCAAACATAAACCAAGACTGATATTGTATCGTGTGTGTTTACACACACTTTGTCTTGAGTGCAATTTGAGATAATAGCTACAATTAATTAATTAGCTTAGCCAACTACCCTATGATATTAAGAATTATTTTATGAATCAAGTTCAAGCAGCTCCCGGGAGTAGACACACTGATTCATTTGATTACAAATTGCAAATCATTTTGTTTGAAACTGGAATCTGTGTCTGATTGTGCCTGATACAGATTCTGCTGCCGAGGCCTGTCGGGGAGCACGTGAATTCCTCAGTTCTGGACCTGGGAAACTACAGCACCACGGTCATCGACATTCCTTTAGCTGACACTACGCTGGTGATAAAGGTTCAGGATAACTTTATTCCCATGTCTTTGTATCACAATATCAATGCTATTGGGTAAACTGGCGAATCATGGTGTAGCAAATCGCACAATCGGTATTTTTAATACTTTCATGTGACCCTGTGTTTCTTTGTCTCCACCAACCCATCTGTTCATGGGAATTTTGCTGACGTGCCACCAAAGTTGGTACCTTCCAATGATCCTTTACCCTTCAAGCTGCTCCTTGGCTACATGAGCTACCCCACTGAAGATAATTATGTTGCAATGACAGAGATGCCTCAGCAGGGAAGCACACAAGGTAACTCACTGTCGTGCTCGGTGCTGGAGATCTCTCCATCCGTCGACGCCTGACTCAAGTGCTTCTGCGTTCGATACAGAGGAGAGGTACACTTGGCTCGTAGACTCAAAGCGTCTCCAGATGGAAAGTGGAGTGCACTATCTCGTAGTGAAGCCCATCGTCGGACCAGGCATAAAATCTGTCAACGCCACTTTGTCAATCATCTCCATCTCTGCTGCGTGTCAGTTTTGGAATGAATCAATTCTGCAATGGAGCAGCAAAGGATGCAGGGTGAGTACAGTCATTCGCTCTGTCATGTTTGCGATGTGGAGTCAAGCTTAGAGACATTAAAGGTCGCTGTGTTTCAAGGTCGGTGCACGGACCTCACATTTAGTCACCCAGTGCTTTTGCAACCACCTCACCTTCTTTGGGAGCTCCTTCTTCGTCACCCCCAACCTCGTGGACGCGTCCCGCACCGCTGAGCTGTTTGGGACCTTCGCCGAGAACCCTGTGGTCGTGTGTTTCGTGGGTGCTCTATTTGTGGCTTATCTCTTTGTGGTTGTGTGGGCACGACGAAAAGACATCCAAGACATGGCCAAGGTAGACAACAGTGTGTGGTAGAAGAATCAAATGTTTTTTATGTTAGCGCATGCTAACCCCTGTATCTTTGTGCCATGCTCAATAATCTTGGCAGGTGAGGGTGTCAGTGCTCGAGGACAATGACCCCATGGACAAGTATCGCTACCTGTTATGTGTCAGCACTGGGCATCGGAGAGGGGCCTTTACTTCCTCTCAGGTCAGTCTGTTTTCGTCAATCTCAAAACCTGTACCACAAGAAAACCAGTGTGCTGTATTTATTCCTGTTTATTGTTTCGTTGACAAAAGACAAAAGCTGATTTTCCATTAAATTTTAGTTGTATTAATTTTTAAGACATTATGCAAATAACATTCAAATTGACACAAACGCATTCACTACCGTTCTGTGAGTGTTTGGATTTGGTTTGTCAAGATAAACAAACGGTGCCGGGAATTCTCGTGTGAATGCTATTTACCCGCTGCAGGAAAGCAGGGGGCAACAATGATGTCAGACTCAGCCGTGACAAACATTTCAGGGAACCTTGCGTGCATTTTGTTTTGAGGAGTGCTACCGTTTCCTCATCGCTCCTAAATAAATGATGTCTGCTGCTCAGCGGGAGCTTCAATGCCTGTCACCTGCCTGCAGTCACATCATGATTTCATCACCGAATCTGTTTCTGTTACATTTTCTTTTTTTTTTGTGAAAAAAAAAATATTAATATGAATCAATGTTGATTGTGACTTAGTTTATCACATGTTATGAACATGCCATACAAAATAAAATAGGAATATTAGATGTGCTAATACACAGTCATTGCAGAGAGTTTAGGTTTGGAAGGAAACTAATAATGTTGTGAAAGTTCACCTTCAGACGGAGACGAGGCGTGTCAGCGTTATCGCTGTGGGCGGAAAGATTTCCTGTGCGAGTCTTTGCTGCAGCGCAGCGGAAACACTCAGTTGATGTGTTCGATCATGTAACCACTGCGTGGCTAAAATTGGATGTTGCAGTTTTTGCTGATTTAATCTGCTTTTAGGTCACACTCACTCTGCTGGGTGCTGGGGGAAACAGTGAGCCTCACCACCTGACAGACCCAAAGAAGTGTGTGTTTGAGAGGGGGGCGGTGGACATGTTCCTGCTAACCACACCCTTCTCACTGGGGGACCTGCAGGGAGTCAGGCTGTGGCACAACAACTCAGGGAGCCACCCTGCATGGTAGGCCGACCATCCACAGTTAGAACCACTGGGCGTCCTCGAACAGCATTTGACTCAGTGGTTATTGCTTCCTCTCAGGTACGTCGGTCATGTCATGGTGCAGGACGTACAGACGGACCAGAAATGGCATTTCCTCTGTAACTCCTGGCTGGCCATCGACTTGGGAGATTGTTCCCTTGATAAAGTTTTCCCTGTCTCCACGGAAACAGATTTGAAGAGTTTCAGGTGAGATTAAAACTTAAAGGTACATGGACATCAGAGCTAAATAACACACACACACACACCAAGTGTACAGGAGGTCTGTACACTTGGTGTGTGTGGGTACACAGACCCGTGTGTTTCATTTCAACATGAGTGAAGTGACCATGTAATTAAAACTAATTGCTGTAGCTGGTTTGTACTTTACTTTGAATCCTGGGAACTTTGACACACGTTCAGATGTTTTTCATTGAGCAGTTGCTACCATTCCAACACTCACCCAACACTTGGCCATTTAGTTATCAAAGGGAGACATGTAAATTGTTATTTGGCAGGAAACTGATCAGTTATCTTTGACAGAAAAAAGCCATTAGGATCCATTTATTTTAGGTATTTATTTTTGAAATATTACTGTTACTGTGTGTAACACTCCAGAGACAGACCTGCAGTGAGGAGACCAAAATCCACCGATGAAACATTTCATTAGCTAGTGTTGTTTGGATAAAACTCTATTTTCAAGGAGCAAAACTTTCGACCTCCACTGAAAAAAGAAATTTACAAAATGGAACGTGGTGATTAGACGAGGATTAAGGACAGCGCGCTCAGGTCTGACAGCAGTGAAATGACCTGGCCACAGATTAGAAAATGAAGCGGACCTTGTTTCAGTTGGCTCGTGCACGATAAACACGCTGTTTTCTTTTCCCGTTGCTTTTATTTTCCAGTAATTTATTCTTGATGAAGACAACAAGGGATCTGAGCGACGGACACCTCTGGTACTCTGTGATCAGCCGACCGCCCAGCAGCACCTTCACTCGTGTGCAGAGAGTGTCGTGCTGCTTCTCCCTGCTGCTCTGCACCATGCTGACGAGCATTATGTTTTATGGGATCCCCACGGACCCGTCGGAGCA
Organism: Pseudorhombus dupliciocellatus; assembly: GCA_016785235.1. NCBI lineage: Eukaryota > Metazoa > Chordata > Actinopteri > Pleuronectiformes > Paralichthyidae > Pseudorhombus > Pseudorhombus dupliciocellatus. Next base: position 303,690 of record JAFBJW010000758.1, read on the forward strand.
GACCATGGACCTGGGTACGACACAACGTTGTTAGGGCTCCATTCATTCCAAGATTGTACATATTACCTGTTAGGAATTCAAAGTGCTTCAGAGCAAAGCCTTCTAAAACATTTTGGATAGACAAAAAAAAACAGGACTGCTAAAAAAATGGGTCTTCAGCTTTGATTTTGACTTTATCATCTTGCAAAATGGCTTCCACCACCAACCACTCTCTTCCTCTCTCTGGTTGTCTCTCGTCCGCAGGTCACTTCGAGTTTACCTGGCAGCAGTTCATGATTGGAGTTCAGAGCTCACTCATCATGTTTCCGGTGAACATCCTGATCGTTAGTCTCTTCAGACACACTCGTCCTCGTGAGACGTCCTGCTGCAGGCGCCAACCAGACAAACCAGAGGCCTGCTCCTCACAGACGGCCCCGCCCACCTCGAACGTCACTTTGGACACAATCGCCAAGGCAGACGCTGACCCAGCAGCACCTTGTGATGCGATTCACTTCATCATGGGCATCGTCAGAATCAAAACATTTGCTCTTTTTTTCTCTCTCTCTCTCCCAGGACATTGCAAAAATAGTCCACCTACTCTCCAGGACCACGAGGAGCGACATCCCCTCCACAGGGCCAGAGTCTGGACGGCAGGAGGACATATGCGCTCTCCTTTGTGTGGTGGAGGATCTCATCAGACACAATTATAAATCTGGCGACCCCGCTCAGCCGCAGGAGCCAGGTTGGTCTCCCTGTGGATAATGGATGCAGCGTTGTTTTCATTGCTCTGCCAGCGTGGGCTGCATCGGATGTGCCGACAGCTGCAGCTTTGTCCGGCTTCCAGGTCCCTCCCCCTCAGCCAGGAATTTCAGATTTTATTCCCACTGAGATTTAAATTGACTTGCTAGTTTCATCCAGCCAACTACACTTCATATCCAACAGGTGCTTGTTTCACGAAAAAGTTTAAAAAGAAGATATACATGAAATATGAGAACTCAGAGAGGTATTTGGTTATTCAACATGGCCTCATGGAATACGAATGTCATTATATAATAATAATAAAACGAGCAATATCTGATGGGATCATTTCAAAGAGGTGGAGAGAGAAACAGGTGGGATACTGAAACATACAGGAAGTAGAGCCTATGTGAATGGACAAAGAGGCTGAAAGAGGTTTGCGACCATTTTTTGGAGAGCTACTTTTACAAAATCAAAAAGCAGAGAGCTACTCTTGTTGTATTTATCCTCAAAGCATAATTCAACTGGGACAAAGGGAAAAGTCTTGCTTTGCCTGCACATTTACATGTTGTTGTTGACAGTTTGCTTTCAAACATAAGAAGAATAACAAAAAACTATGCAGTTCAGTGTCATGTGCATTTTGAGCATGTGTACATATTTCTGGTTTAGTTAACACTATTTTACGCATGAGCACTGTCAAAGCAAAACAATGCAATTACAAAAGTTTGACCATTCAAGTTTTGACTTTGTTTGGAATTCCGTTGCGAGCTACGCATTAGAGACCCCTGGTTAGAAATATTGGTTTGCTGGAGGGAAAATACAGAAAAGAAAAGATGAAGAAAAAAAAAAAAAAGAACAGAACAAACTGTGAAAACTTACAGCTGGAGAAAAACTGAGCGTAAGAGAAGCAGAGTGACCACAAAGCCTGGCGCCTCCAGTATTTCTGCTTATTATTATTTTTGGATTTACAGACTCAGAAAGCGGTGCTGGTGCACGCTCTGAGAGCCACGTGGAGGCCGTTCAGAGGAGCAGCAGGACCCGGTGTCTGCACACGCGCATGTGTCATATAGACCGAGAGCTGAGCCGGCTGGGGTCAGCAGGCTTCCCAAGCCCACACAGCTACAGCCAGGCTCTGCAGAAGGTCCAGGACATGAAGGTCTTCCTTGAAGATCAGCTCCTCACGTCCAGCAGCGCCAGCGCAGAAAAACACGGACAAAACAAGTACTGTGCACTCGTCAAAAAGTGTGCCGAAGTAAGAACTGCAGTAATTAGGAATACTTGTGGTTTTCTCACACAGGTTGAGTGTGGCAGGCAGCACTGACGCTGACAGCCGGAAGCACAAGGGCTGCTGTCACGGGGGGCTGCCCTGGTGGTTCATTTTCGTCAGCTGGCTGCTTGTGGTCGGCACCAGCTTCGTGGCAGGATACTACACCATGCTTTATGGCTTGAAATTCGGGAAGGAACGTTCCATCAGTTGGCTGGTGTCAATGGTCGTGTCCTTCTTTCAGAGCATCCTCATCACGCAGCCGCTGAAGGTGAGACAGAACGACGCTCGTCCTCCTCCTTCCTCCTGCTACTATACACCCAAAACCACTGTTATCACTAGCAGTGTCTACGACTATTAATATTACCAATATGTAACTTCATTACGTCAGAAATAGCACCTGATGATATTCAGACAGTGTGAGCGTACATGGTTCAACTGTTCCTGATTTCTCTTGGAAACGAGAACCTACTTCACACTTTGATTCAAGTTCAAAGTTTATTGTCAAGAACAGAAGTTAACTTAGAATTAGAAAATGAAAGCAGCTCCTCTCGCTGCAGGTGCTGTGTCTCGCTGCATTCTTTGCTCTGGTCATAAAGAAAGTTGACGAGGAGGATTTTCAAAATGTGGCATTTGACTCAAAAGCAGGTAAAAAAATAAAAAAATAAATCTCACGTCCTTCATCTCTGACGGTGACTGAACAGAAGCTCTGGTTTACGTTAAAAACCCTCAGGCGACCGTCAGGCCCAACGCAGCGTCAGACAGGACAGCAGCCTGTACGAGCCGCCTGCTCCTGGAGACGTTGAGAGGATGAAAAGGATCAAGATCATTGAGCAGAAAGCCTTCGCCCTCCTCCGAGAGATTTTCAGTGAGTTTTCATTTTAGTGGCCGTGAATGTACACAGCATGGTGTCAGTTGTTGGGGCAACTGTTCATTTCTGCTCAGAGCTGCCACAGTTGCTGGAGTTAGTGAAATGATCCAGTGACTAAAGGCTGAGTCACTCCAGATGTGAACCATGTCAGATCCACGATGACTTTGCTGCGTGGTGTGATTCAGTCTACGCAGGCTTCATGTGGATGCTGCTGCTGGTGGCGTACGGCCAGAGGGATCCCAACGCCTTTCTCCTGAACCAGCACATCAGGAGGAGCTTCAGTCCAGACGTGTCACGCAGCATGAGTCTGGGCGACGTGTTCGCCTGGGCCAACACGTCCCTGCTCAGCAACCTTTTTGGAGTTCACCCAGGTACTATGTATGTTGGCTCTTGGTTTTGTTTGTTTTTAATCCTATTAGCTCTAATGAAATCAGGACGCCTTCCTAGGGAGGTGTTCCTGGCAGGAGACCTAGGGGTAGACCCAGGGCTAGGTAGAGGGATTATATCACCTCTCTATCTACATTATATTTTAGGCTAGTTTTCAACACTCAAACACTGTGATTTGCTCGACTCCAGGTTTCATCACAGATGGAAACTCCAAACTGGTCGGCAACGCCCGTCTTCGTCAGCTGAGAGTGCAAAAGGACTCCTGTCAGACCGCCAGCTCCACCGTGGATCTCGTGTCCGACTGCCACGCGCCCTACTCATGGGAGGTGGAGGACATGGGCTCCTACGGCTCCGGCTGGAACCGGTCTGTGGGGGGTAACCACACCGTCAGGGCCTCCAGCCCCTGGACGTACCAGACGCAGGCCCAGCTCAGGGCCTTCCCTGTGTGGGGCAGGATGGTGCTCTACAGGGGAGGAGGCTTCGTAGCGACGCTTGGCCCCGATTTAAAAAATGCCAGCAGGTTTGTACATCAGAAAGCAACTTATTGAAATGGGGTTAATTTGGGAAATGTCGGACCCCTGAACGCAGCAAGCATGGGCATGTTCAGACTGAAATCACATTACTTCACGTGAAGATCCCATCCTGCTTTCCATTGATTTAAAAGACTTTATGCTTTTAAAATGGTGTACAACCTGATTCAAGCTTTCATCAAGCCTCATACGGGTGTACTCGAGTACCTTTCTCTTGTCTCCTCTGTATGACATTGACTTCTTTCCTCTTCTGCTGTGAATAGAAAACATCTTAAGAATTACAGACAGGTGTGAAGATAACCTGAATTCACCCTTCGTCAGCATTATTATGCACACATAGATTTTGTTGAATATCAAATGAAATACCAGGCGGTTTAAAGACATCTTTGTGTTGTTGATTCACAGAACCATTGAGTATCTGTTCAGGAACACATGGCTGGATGTGTACACCCGGGCTCTCTTTGTAGAGTTCACCATTTATAATGCTAACGTCAACCTCTTCTGCATCGTCACGCTCCTGCTGGAGACGACGGCGCTCGGTGAGTTAGAGCCGCCTGTTTGGTCGAGTGGGTGAATCACACTGCTGCTAATCTAAACAAGTTCAAACACCACCAGAGAACCAACCCAAATCTATTCAATTAAGAAGAAAACTTGATGACTTTGAACATGTATTAATAAAGTTAATTTCTTTGCTGTGCAGGTAATTATATTTGAATATAACACATTTAAAATAAATTGACTTTCCTCTTGTTAATGAATCCAGTGACAGCAGAGGTGAAGTAATTATTCTGTATCTTGGATAATACTGACAGATGTCATTCAGTCATTCTAATGCAGCGTTTGCAATTGGTTTTTAGGGGCGTTTCAGTTCCACAGCGAGCTGCAGAGCGTCCGTCTCTACCAGTCAACTGGGAACCTTCACATCTTCGTCATGGCCGCCGAGATCTTGTACCTGCTTTTCATCATCTATTACATGTTCCTGCAGGTACACGCTTCATCTCTTCAGCTCAGCTTCTCTGAAGTTTCCTGGTTGCTGAGGGACTCTCGAGCTCAGACGCCTGCGATGTGAAGGGGCCGTGCTTTACTGTTCTACCTATCTTTAACATGGCAGTGTTTTAATTGTATGGTTAACTTGTTGTTTGACTCACAGCCAGCTTGAAGCAGCTGTCGAACCCTATTCTTCTTCTCTCTTCTCTCACCAGAGTAATTGTGTATCATTTGCCATGCAAATTGTTTTATGATGACAAATGAGACAACAAGTGTATGAGAACTGGCTTCATGATGACGTCCATATGTCTGTGATTTGGATCGTACAGCTATCTAATGTGACAGGTTTGATCGTGCACAGAGTTGTTCTAGTCTTTTCTCAGGATGCCCTCCCTTGCAGCCCAGCCGGTTACTGGTCGAATGTACTGGAATATAAATATTAGATCCAAGAGCAGAACGTTGAAAAGTTGATTTAAAAAGTTTAATAAGAGGTTCAAGCTGTTTTCTTTCCTTTTTGCTGGAAGGGCAAATTAATGAAGCGGCGGCGGTGGGATTACTTCAGCAGCAAGTGGAACCTCCTGGAGTTGGCCATCATCCTGCTGAGCTTGAGCGCCTTGGCTGTTTTCATCAGGAGGACGCTGCTGGGAGGCCGGGATATCACCTACTACCAGAACCACAAAGACCAGTGAGGCCTTCCTTTAACGTGTCCCATGCGTAGCGCCTCCTCCCGTTGACCACTCACATCCACGTTAGCATTCTGATACTTTAAACGAAGCCAGTAAAACTCGCTCCACAACGCTGCTTGTGCTCAGATTTCCCAGCTTCTATGAGACGGCCTCGGCAGACTCGGCGCTTCGGTACCTCATCGCCTTCCTGGTGCTGCTCGCCACTGTCAAACTGTGGCACCTGCTCAGGCTCAATCCCACGATGCACCTGATCACAGCCGCGCTGCAGCGGGCCTGGGCCGACATGTCCGGCTTCCTTCTGATCATCGCCATCATGTTCATAGCATATTCCGTCGCTGTGAGTCCCTCGTGCATTCTTCTTATCTGAATCCATTCTCCTCATTCCTCATTCATCACGACGGCAAAACACATCAATGAGTCTGTTTTAATGATGTAAGCACAGGGGGCGTTTAGGGCCTTTTCAAATCTCTCTCTTAGTACTTTAACAAATAACTCGTAATGAATAATCACTAAAGCTCCCGTTGCCTCTAAAAGCTTGTTTCAGTTGCACCTTGTGGGTGGATTTGTTGGGCCGTGAGAGGATGTGTCTGCAGATCTAAACTGTATGATAACAAATGGATTTGAGATGAGTTTTTTTCCAACAAAAAACCCATCAATGCACCAATAGTGTGCCTGGCACACTGAGCTCAGGGTCTGATGTGGGTGCTGAATGGGGAAAAAATAAAATCTGTTAAAAATCATTGCTCAGTCAACTCCCTTTTTATCTTGAAAGAATCAATCCTCATCTCACAGTCAAGGTGTTTTCATGAAGGCCAGCAGATGGATTTCCCAGGGTCACATTATACTGATGATGGGAGCTGGGAGGTTGTCATGAATATATTCAGTCCTCAATGATCAAATCAAATTAAAATATGCAAAAGAAGTGTTTTAAATCCTAATGAATGGATCTTAGTTTCCAAAGGAACTGAGGCTTGATGAACGAGAACGAGTCCTCGGATGATGAGAATATTATTTTTTTTATTTTTTTTTTCCAGTGCAATGTGATTTACGGCTGGAAGATCTCCTCTTATAAAACCCTGGCCGACGCTCTCCTCACCATCATCAGCTTGCAGATGGGCATTTTTAACTACAGTGAGGTCAGTGGCACCTCCCAAAGCTCTCCGGAACACGTGGGTAGCTTCTGACTAAAACGTGCAACTGGCTCTTTGCCAGGTTTTGGACTTCACCCCTGTGCTCGGCGGCCTGCTCATTGGTTCCTGTATCGTGTTCATGACGTTCGTGGTGCTCAATCTCCTCATCACGGTCATCCTCGTGGCCTTTCAGCAGGAGCAGCTCGATCACAAGGTGAACGTTGCCTTTTTCCCCTTCCTCTAAGACGATAACGCTTTGTACGTGACCCGTGCCAGGCGGCTAGACTGGCCCCGCCCCCAAATAGAACCAATTTGACCAATCAAAACAGAGCTGGCTGAAAAGAGGCGGGGTAATGAAGATTTATGAGGTCAGAACTAAAACAAAAAACTGAAGAGAAAAAATTTCACAGTGATTTAGCATCTGAAATGTTCATATAACGCATGGACAGTCTGGTGCTAAAGCGTATATAATGAAAAAACTTTTTACACAGTCTGTGTATTATTGACTTCTGAGAAAAGCAACTTTTCAAAGCACAGCTCACCTCAGGCCAATTTGTGAACCTTACAGCAAATCTTTACCAGTAATGACCCAGTCCACCATGAACTTGTCTTCTCGAAGGAGCCAGTCATGATTTCAGGGCCACCTCCGCGTAGCTTCGATGGAGTTCACACAGTTTAAGGCGTGTGCAGAATTTGATGAAACGCTCTCTGAATTTCTGACCTTTCCTCTCTTACCAAGCCCTCAGAGGAGAAGGAGATTGTTGACGTGATGCTGAAGAAAATCTACAGTTTTTTGGGGATCAGACGTAAAGATAACAAAGCGTCTCTGGAGCCTGACGTGAACGACAGCGGAATTATACCCAACATCTCTCAGACGTCCGTTTTACCGAATAACAAGCTTGTAATGTGACGCATCCTGTGGCAGATATACATGATTATATTTACCTGTAGCACAGAGATTTCTTTTTAGGCTAGACATAGCATGGTTCAGTTGTTTTGTTCTCTTTATATGGATATTTATTTTAGGAAGCAGTCATTCAGAAATAATCTATATGTCACTATTGACATATAACTATTTTGTTTTCATTGGAAACACCCTGAATAAAAGGGGGGGGGGCTCAAACAACCTTGCAGGAGCTGTTGTTAAAAGTTAATGAAGGGATAGAAAGTCCAAAGCAATCTTTTTTCACAGGGTGTTCTGAACAGAGCGTGCAGTCCCTTGTGCGCTCGGCTCATGCACTCACACGCACGAGGACGTTTTAGGACATCACAGTGAATTTGTAGAATGTCTTCATATATATTTTAATATAAACTCTTTTTGATGAAATTGAGATTCACTTTGTCTGTCAGGTTTTTACAGGAAGTGAGTGAAGGCAGTTCATGTATGGATTTAAATCTAATTCACAACCAATCATTCTAAGTTGATACACGTGGACAGATTCAAAGTAAACCGCTGATGGCAAAGAGGACCTTTGCAATCAGGGCGTCGATCAGTGTTACAGTGTGTTACCAGTGAAGGTGTGTGTATCCCTGTGAGACTCCCACCGCCAAGGCAGCCTGTGTTTACGTGGCTACTTAAGTTGTTAGAGCCTCACCGCAGCGAAAAGTCATGAATGATTATGTTCCTGGAAGCTGACAGTTGTCTGGGCCTGCCGCTCACTTCCTGGAGGATGATGCAAATGCATGACCATGTAATTACGCTAACCCATTTTCTATGAAAGAAAAGCAAAGGGCTTGTTTTAAATACATTTGCAGAGTGTTTCCTAACAGCAACAGTCCACTTCATCTCTGTGCTGGTTCCATGGCTTTTTAATCTTTGTATTTCCACAACGCTGTGCTGCTGTGGCTCAGGTAGAGAACAGGTCCCTCTTTAATTATTGAGTCTCTTGCACACTTGAGGTACTGCCATACTCCGGGTCCTCTCACAACCCCGTGGCAGAGCCTGGTGCCAGATCAAAGCCATTCATTCATCAAATGTGGCTTTGGTCTGGAGGGCACCCATTACGTTTGGCTGGGATCAAACAGAAAAAACCATGGAACATGTTTTGTTGGTGCTGTACCTGCAGGAATCGTACGAGCAACAGAATGCATTTGTTGCTCTCAGCTACATCAACATATGCCACAACGTGATTATCTCCTCATTTAGCCGGCGAGTGTAAAGTGATCAGCAGATTTATGGGCGCTGCAGATCCTGCCGCGATATTGCCTCAGAGAATTGAACGTCAGTTTCATTTCCGAGGTCAACATGGTGGGTCGACCCAACCCTGACCCGCGCCCGTAGCCCATAGTGTGCAAATTGAATTGCTGTCTGCTCAGACCTTCCCATTGAGTCGCATTACATCTGGCTCAAAAACTCACTCACACTCAGGGAGGGTGTGATAAAAAACTGTGGTGGTCAAAGGTTAAGATCACTGTTACCTAGCAACCGACGCTTTTCCTTTGTGAACACATGATCTGGAAAATTCTTTGAGAGATTCCTTTTTCTATTTTTGAATCTCTTCAAATTTTGACCCAAAAGGATTTTGAGACCACAAATCATATCAGCTCCCCGTGGGTCTGAGAGAGTATTTACGTTGTCTCTAAACATTTTGACGTCGTCAACATCTCAAGTCTCTCAAATATCGACCATTTGTCACAGCTGACTCGTGCTTTCAGACTAAACTCAACAGAGCGGCACACCGGTAGCCCTCGTTCTTCCAGCTCACTTTGAGATGTGATAACCTTCTGAGGACGAGTAACAGGGCCCTTGTTGTTACTCGATGTGAGTGCAGCAGCTCTGTTGTTTCTCTTCCATAGCTGTCCAGTGAACCACAATTAAAACCCAAAGGTTGCAGTTAAGTTGTGTTTATAAATCTGCGTTGCACACAGCTGCTCATTTAGAGCGAGGCCACTCAAACCTATTATCTCTCGCTCTATTGAGCGGTCCCAATTAGACGCGTTTCTTTGCTTCCAAGAGCAAAAGGAAAGCTCCACACAAACAGGACTATTAATGCTTTCCTAAATCAACCACTGGTCCACAAGGTAACAGCAAGGAGCACTTTACAGATGGGTAATCTGAAGGGTTTGAATTCATGTTGAAGGATGAGCCATGATCCTTTTACCATTTCACTGCCTGGTCCTCCATGGATCCACGCTACATTCACAGAACAACACAGTGATCGCCCATTAGCCGACTGCTCTCTTTATTACAGGGTTTGGTTCATGGCATATTGGAAAACCAATTTAGCCTTGAATGAGCTGCTGCTGAAAAAGGACCAGTGAGCTTGGAAGTAGTGTGACAAATGCAGTTATCACTGAGAGTGGAACTGCAGTCCACAAGGTATTGGACACAGTGAGTCTCAGCACAATCAGCAGGTGTCTTTAATGCACCATTTTTGTTTTACTGTCAGACATGTCCACAGTCTGGATCCAACCTTCCATTTTAAATAATTAAACATTCATAATTACAAACCATCTGGGATTTGAACAACAAACCAAAGAAACTGCTGCTGTTGTTTGGATATTTATGATGACAACTGTCTGGACAGAGAGCGAAGCAGTGGTCATCACACGGCTCCATCATCAGCAACAAAAAGAAAAACTGAAAACCAGAGACAGAACAGAGGCAGACCCAAACAGTGGGGTTAGCCTCTGGGAACACTGGCCAGTATTTTGTCAAGATTGAGAGATTAGACTGACTCACGGTCGATGGAGCCTGTGTATCGCCATCGCCCAGTCAATGGCCAAGCTATTGCTATCGCTAACCACTCAGATCCTAATTTGTCAATCGCATTCCATCAATTCCCTGCTAGAACACTGCACAAGAGCACTAGAGGAGAACATTTAACATTTATTAGCAGATAAAAGGGGAGAGAGAGTTTAACAGATGCCAGCGGGAAAATACAGCTGCACTTTGCACACAGACGACACGCTTACAAAGAATCCTTTCAATTCCGTGTTTAAAGCTCCAACACAAGCACAACAGAGATCCTGTTTGTGACAAGCACTGCATTTACCTCACTGACACACATGCATCCACAAAGCTGAGCTGGCACCGCGTGTAGCCCTTCACCGTCGGCGCGATCTGATTGTCAAAATTACAAAAAGTCACGAAGCCCGATAGCAGCGCCACGTTCCCTGTGTCCGCCAACACATGTAATATCCCGAGCATGCACACACATTTAATTGGTCCAGGTGTTTTTTTTACTCTCATTGTGACTCATCAGAATCAAGGAAACAGAAGGTCAAGTAAACTCTGTTGGAAATGCTGAAACCAAATTAACCACAGCTACACACACATGCAGCAGCACGTCGTCCAAGCTCCCTTGGTTTGTTTTTTTTAATTCACATAGATCTGCAGAAGCTTCTTCAGAGTCACTAATATCTTTCCCATTTTAATCACGAGCAAGAAAGTTGCATTGTCCATTCAAAGCAGGCAGTAGTGTGAATTCACCACATTCAGTTTCAACAACAGCAGCTCAGGTTCACATAAATCCTTCGTAATTTTATTTTAGTTTTTTCATGGAGTTCCAGAAGTACAATGTCAAACTTCACTGGTCTCAGCTCTTCAGACTGACACGAGGCCGTGACGACTTGATGAGCGTCGGATGCTCGACAGCTGCTACAGTGTTTCCTCCTCGTCCTCAGCTGTGGCACTCGTGTTAAGAGCAGGCACGTTTTCCTTTAGCGAGATGTCGTCCACCTGTTTGGGGCCGCTGTCCTCGGGCTCTTCAGGTATGGACGGGTCTGAGTTGCTGATCACGTAACCCGGGAGAGTGGCGTGCAGGCTGACCGCAGGGGGCCCCGCGCACCGGTAAACGTGGCTCGAAGCGAGCGTGGTGGAGCGCGTGGAAGGTCCAGGCCCGGCGAGGTGGGACTGACTGCTGGTGCTGTTGTTGTTCAGTCCGACGACCACAGAGCCGTAAGGGTAGCGGCCGCACACCACCGGGCCCTCCCACTCAAAAGCCAGGTTCCAGCGCGTCCACGTTTTCTTTATCTCTGTCTGGACCTGTGGGGGCGGGGAAGACCGAATGAGACGTGTTGTCGGAGTTGAATATTTACAAATCATTTCTGTTTTTCTGTCTCGGACACTTAGAGCTGAGGTGTGTAGTAAACACTGCGTGCTGGGGTTACACGGTGTGGGCTGAATGACTCTAACACTGCATGAACATGAACATGTGGGATTTAGTCAGAAATACTAATACTTGCACTGTACTTCACTGTAGTTGTGTTTTCCTTAGTTTAGACATTTCAGATCAAGTCAACATCACAGGCCACACACACACACACACACACACACACACACACACACACTGACTCTGATTCTAACTCGTTCCTGTGAAACTGCTTCTGCATCACTTCATTCTGACTCTAACAAGATTTTTTTTAAAAACAATGTATGCAGCATATTTGATTAATGTGCTGTTTACATTTTGTCACAACAAAGTTCTGATCCTGTCAGTGTCACTGGCCACAAATCACCTCCACACACACACACACCTGCTCCTCATTCCCTCATTAGCTCACCAGTCTATTTAAACCTCCACTTTCACTCACTCAGTCCAGGTTGTTTCGTGTGTGTTGTCGTGCATGTGGGTTCAGTTCTCTTCTCATACATTATGTTTTGTGTGGGCTGTCGGGTCAAATGAAGAACGTGTTGCATTTGAACGCCCCTGCGTGCCTCAGTTTGATGCTTGCTCTCTCTATTCACGCTCCAGGCGTATAAAGGCTGTGCTCTCCCTGAGCCCCCAAACAATCCAAGATGTGGTTGTAGACAAATTAATTGAATGAGGCCAGGCTCAGTGTAGGTGTTTCCTCTCTGCGTTTGCTCAATGTGTGTGCTGTGGAAGTATATAAGAGCCACCTGAGGAATGAGTCGGGAGGAAGAACACAATCTGGACCCAAGTTATACTGTATAACCCAGGCAGAGAGAAAAGCCTGGAGAACGTTGTAAGTCCTCCGACGTGCTTGGAAAGCGATAGAGGGGATTTATAGTCACAGTTAGCCACATAAACGTACACACTGGTCCTTTAAACAACCTGAAGCTGTGTAGGCTCTAACCCCGTGCTTTGACAGACACATTCCATGAGTCATCGACGACAGAGCAATTCTACCATATGGACCTCTGAAAAACGTGCTGTTTCAGTTTTTGTTTTTTCAATTGCAGAAATCAGTCACACAGAAATATGTCTCAGAGAATTCCTGATGGGTCACAGCAGGGTAGAAACATTCTGACAGCCAGCTGAGATCCTTGAAGACAAAAGGCATGAGGCAGTAGAGCGGGGGGCCACTTCAGCGTTCAAGCACCGCAAGGGATGTTTTGAGAAAACATGGTGACAACTGTTCACGTAGACGGCTTTAGCGTTGTCCTGGGCTCCTGTGATGAGCTGATCAAAGCCCAGGGAGCCAGGACTGATGCCTTTCAGGGTTTCCTATATTTCCCAGCAAGGAATGTGCTGGATCTGTTGCAGTAGATCGATCCACTCACCTCCCCATTGCAGTAGCAATAGATAATGGAGACGAAGAAACCCTGCAAGACAAAAGGAAGCTCAGTTTAGATCAAACGCTTCAGAAACAACCGTGTTTTATAGTTTTGTCGTTCTTTACGAATTTCTAAACGTGTAAAAAGCTCCGAAGCGCTTTGATCATTGAAAACAATTAGTTTGAAATTGACTGCTGATAAGTGGCTTGTTTATTCTAATAGAAGACAACTCACGCCAGAACGTTTTGATCGTTCTTATCCTTGATCTCAACTACACATTTTTCTCTGCAGTTGCTTTGATGTTCTGAATATTTTGTAAAGAAAATCGTGGGCCAATGAATGGATGAGTCATTAGAGCCGAGCGTACAGAGGCAAGGCGTTCACACCAACGTTTAAATCAGAGCACTCTGAGTGAGAAGAGCTCAGGCAAATGTCCCAGAGATTTTAAGCGAGATAACTGTGATTCCTTCCTCTGAACAGAACACAGTGGGATTTTTTGATTGTTACTAAAAGATGATTCATTCAGGTTTAAGTGTTAACTCTGTAAATCATTCAAACGTGCCACAGTAACAGTCTTTGAAAGCAGGAAACTAATTTAAAAAAAAGTTTGAAAAAAAACCTGTACGGTACCTTCTTTCTGGAAAAGAGGAGCATGCATGGTATTTAAATGAATTATATTGTGTTTTATGATGTAAGTGGTAATTCTTAATTACAAGGTCATTACTGCTTTGTTTGTAGAGGAATGCACACAGACACACATTGGTTATCTCCAGTCAATCAAAGAGGAAGTGCTCTCATTAACTTGTTGCCATGGCGAACTGCAGTGTCTGAGCAGAGGTCTGAGAATATGGATGTTGACCAAATTAAGTATAAAAATCCAAAATAGCTCAGATTTCGTCAAGTCGTTGTTCGAGGTGAGGCTCACGACTTCAAAACCCCTGCAGATGAAAGTCTACCTGGCTCTAAATGATTCATTTGTTTCTCATGGTTGGTTGAGGGACGCTCTCTGTCTGCTCCTCTGGTTGAATCCACAAGCCTCACTCTGAATCCTTCGAGTGTTATTACAGAACCAAGTCTGCATGAAACATGCTCTTCATCCCCCAAAAAACCTTTTAGCTCTTTATTACTAAGGGGTACTTCTGTTTGGTGTTTCATTTCTTTGCTGTGTGTGTGTGTTTGTAACTTCAAAGCGTCCCATCTCATCGAGACTCCAGTGATACTGGATCTAACTGGAACCATTGCTTTTCAGTGGTGCGCTCATTGTGAATGCATCTCTCAAAGTCTATGACATAAAATGTAAATGTATTATTTTGAATTCTGGTTATACGATGTTATACGATGTAATACGATCCTCCAAAGATGGTTCCCTGCTCCTCATTTGTATCGAGTGCTCTGGGTAAAGATACTGCCTGAGTCATGCATCCTGTTTGTGACCACACTGCTCCTCAGCGCTCGCCACGTTTCTCTGGATGTGATATATTTATCCAATGAAGAGTGCATTATGAATAATGACTCATTTTCATCTGGAGATGAGGAGAGGGTTCAGGCCGTACAGCTCATTACGTGTAATGTTGCAGCATGATGCAGTAATAGATCTGTTTTTGTTTTTTTGTCTATGCCAAGCCTAAAATAAATTCATGGCTGATCAAAGTCAAGATCAAACCCGCTCATACAACAGACTCAAACTTGACACCGAGCTTCTGCTTTGCACAATTTGACATAAACTTGATTCAGACGAGGTTTAAATTTGTGCAGCACAGTTGGGTTCAGTCCCTCTGTCAACGTTTACTCGGGGGATAGTTAGCTGCAGACCCTTATTGTGAAAGGGAAAGGAAGACGGTCAGCACCTGGAATGAGTTGAAGAACAGCTCACAGTACATGCGGACCTCCCAGCTCTGCCCCTCAAACGTGTGAGGCATCCCCACAAAGACGATGTAGTGGATCCCAAACACCAGAACCAGGACCAGGGTGGACTTGGCCAGTTTCCTGAGGAAACAGACAAACACAGATTTTATTTTTTTAGAAATGTCAATCTTGATAAACCCAGAAAAGTAAATCATCATTGTAGATATATATAAACTGTATTCCTACAGTTGTTACTGTTGGCAAATGCGAACAATACACAGGCATTTTACTGACTGACAACCGGATGTATAAAACATTTCACATCTTCAGTGTTTCAGACAGCAGTCCTTAAATCCATGTGATTTAAACTGTGTGATAAACTGCTATAGAGACAAAGTTCAGCAGCATATTAAAATCATTTTTTACTGCTTTTTACTCTTAATTTTTTTTCCTTCCACGGGTTCACAGTTTTTCTGGCTCGGATGCAAAAGTACGAGAGACGTTCATTTATAAATTGTCCGTCTTCTCTGATCTGATTCAAATGGCTGCTGCGCTGAAATTAAACCTTTTTTTCAGAACTTAGAGCTCTCATAATTCCAGCTAACACGCTTGGCATATATTATCTGAGGCATAGAACAGCTCTCTGGCATTTTATTGACCTCCGTCAGAATGCAGGCAGCTTCATTTGAACATTCAAATTATGGAGTTGCCATTGACTTGAACTTCCTCTTCCAAAGCAATCTCCAGGCACATTTTCCATTTCAGCCGGCGCGTCAAACACCTTGCAGTTCTCTCAAAGCAGAACATCCTTTTCCACCCCTTTCGTAATAATTGAACTCCCTCCCTCTCTCTCTCTCTCTCTCTCTCTCTCTCTCTCTCTCTCTAACGTCCAGAATGGAGCGCCTCTGAGGGATCTTCAGGTGCACGTCTCTGCATGCAGATACAGGCCCAGAGTGATGGTAATTTAGCCTTTGATCCAAGCGCATCCAAACGAGGGGGTCACTTCACATTTCATATATATATGTAAATGAAGACTGAGCCAGTAACAGGTTCTGCAATGCAATCAAATATTCAGACACTTTTATCATCATTTAGTAATCACATTCCTGGCCTGTAATAGAAACTTGGACCCAATCAACCGTGGTAAATTACCTGCCATGAGAATTCATCATCAGAACTTCTTTGGTTTGACTTTTGGTAATTGCCCAATGAGGTGATTTTTGTTTTGTGTTCACAACCCTAAATATCGTGGAAGATAAGAACCCTTCCATGAGTGAAATGCTGCATTCATCAGCTCACACCTATAAATCTGCAGAGGTCGCAAACATTGGTACAAAGGAGCAAAACAATGCAAGCCGCCGCCCCCGACCCTGTCAACGAAGATAGATGACGTGTCCCACTGAGTACAAATCAAGCCTAGTCCTCCTCCATATATGTGCTGCCATGTTGCCCTTGGGGCGTCATTTAGGGTCCAGACGGGGACGTGGAGCCAGGGTATCAAGGTCCCACAGGCTTAGTGTCATATTCCATCTTGGCTGCTAGTTTGGTGCACTACGCTCTCTCTGACTGACAAAGTCTGCTCATGTACACATTAATAACCACCTCACTCGCAGCGCAGCGGCAGAACGCTGTAATTATGGTGCTTTATCTGCAGCCGCAGCACAAGAGAATAACAGGGATAATTGCAGATGTGAAAATGCCAAGCAACGCTAACACACATCTGTGTGTGTGGACGAGCCAAAACGGTTTGGCATTTAGTTGGTGGAGCTGAGGCTGAGGGGGTGGAGTCATTCTCCAACCGGAAGGTTTGCGGCCAAAGAACAGAGTGTTTAAATTCCCGCATTTCCTCCCACAGTCCAAAGACGTGTCAGGTCCATATGTCAATCTAAATTACCCCTGGGACAAAGCAGAAGATGTGCTCTGCAAAGTGTCTGCACTTGTGTGTGTGCAGAGTGACATATTTCATTATTCCATTCAAATAAATAAAGGTCTACTCATGAGAAAGACTCTGTCATGATCAGCGACTTTTGGAAAATTACAAACAGAACAATGAAAAACACAACAAACTTGTCCTTGGTAGGAGCACGTGTGTGTTGATGCCGTGGGCAGCAGACAGGCTGAGACCAAACTTCTGAAGGATGAACTGAACAGATGTCTGGTTCCACTGAATTTCAGACAATTCTAAGCCTTACGATGAAAAAAAAACAGTTTTTGGTTGTGTATAAAACAACATGAGTTTATTTCTTCTACAGACATGCAGGTCAATGCAGAGTGGCATTGATCTGCATGTCCAAACCAGAGGCCTGAGTCATTAGTCAGTGAGCGCCTTGCAGATACCTGTACTGTTTCCTGGTGTCGTATCGCCCTGCGTTTGTCTCTCGGATCTTCGTGGCCAGCACCCGCACAATGTTCACAAACAGGACAAAGTTGAGCTGGAAGCCAAGAAAATAGAGGAAGTCTTCATTTCCCGTCCTGTCATGGTGAGACACTTTGAAATGATGGCATGGAACCAAATGTCTCAAAGCCATGGAACCCGTCAGCCTCTGCTCTGCTTCCACTTGATAGAAAATGCCATTCTTCTGTCCTCCATCACTCCCATTATAAACCAGGGAGGCAGGGCGTTGATTTTGCTGGATAATGTAATAAATATTTATGCCAATGTTTGCATCAAGCAGCCCCTCCTCTGCACAGTCTCTGCTTCGTGAGGCAGGAGAGAAAACTATGGCTGCAGAATCATTCTGAACGCATCAGCATATGCACATGCGCTTTTGCCAACTTCTGGGATTTATACTGGGACTTTAATGAGACCAGGACAAAGCAGTGTCATTTAAAACATGCAAATGAACGCTTGTGTGTGTGTGTTTTCTTTCTCTGAACCTACATCCTCCAATCCTACGCTTGGATGAGTCTGAATGAGAGTCTGGCTTTATTTCCTAACACGTTTTCACATAGGAACAATTTGCTTATGAGCGTTTTAATCAGTCTCTGAGTTTAAAACCACACACTTCTCTCATGAGCAAAGAAATACTTATACGTGTGTTGACTCGTTCACAGTGAATGCCAAGTTTCAAGTAAAAACAGTATACAATAGAGATACATACATACATTTTGAAATGCAACAAATTTGCAATTGCAATTTTTTTTGGCTCTATTCCCCCTATTCAATTATTCCAAAATGCTATTGTCTGTTAGTGCTATACTAACCAATAATAACAATACTTAAGTCCTCTGACGTCGTCAGTAATTAAGCTTATTTAGCTGCGTTTTTTTTGTTTGCTTGTTTTTGTTTTTTCACTAATGAAGTAAATATATTTCACCTCCTGCCTGGGACACGTCATGGAAGTGACTCATTTGTGAGCTATTTTTTTAAAAGCTTGCATCCGACTCACAGTCTTACCCCAATAGCTGTCAGGATGGGGACCTGGTAGATCCACTTAATGTTGCCGGCACTCAACTCCCAACACCTGCAGGAGGTGCAAACAGGAGAGAAGAAGGAGGTGGGGCTTGTCATTCAGAACACTGAGTCATGCATTAGCTCCGGGGTGAAGAATTTCATTTTAGATTATGAACTCAAATTCACTTTTGTTATTAATGACTCAAACTTTTCAAGTGTATCCCAACTAAAGGTCGTCTTGTCGGGCGAGTACCTGACACGACGAGCTTTAAACGAAAGCAGCGTTTATGCAGAATCACAGCGTGAGTCAAGTCACGCGTGTGTAATTGGATTTCACTCATCTTTCAAATGTCAGTTTAATTAAGCCCTCATTACACCTTTTGTGTCTTTTATGACCTTTTAAAGAAATATAGTCACACGGGTTCTCCCTCACCTCGCATCTGCCAGCGTGGCCCTCACGATCGCCCACACTGCCACGAAAACTGCTGGGACCCCTGGAGTCACAAAGCACACACACACACACACACATTGGGAGAGTTGACAACAGTTGGAAGTCGCGTTTCGTAGTCTCGCTTCATTTCCCACAAACTGTATCCGGAGCTGTGTTCTGGGAGAGTTTTCCAGCTTGCTGCGCTCTTACATTTCCGCATCAAGCACTATCTATAAAAAGCTTCCATGAGAAATCTAAGGACGTTCATCTCAGGAGGGACTGTGTGAAACTTGGAGGCGAGGTGGGGGGGGGTAAAGCATTTGTGGAACAGCCACCGCGCCCTGACTGCTGTCATTAGAGAGCCACATAACTCAGTGTTGATATGTTGCTCCTATCAGCAGCTTAGATACGTGTGAAGGGAAAGGCGATTTGCAAAAGCAAAAACACACACAGATTGTGCTCCTCTGCATATTTTTATCACCTGGGGTGCCTGCTCTCCGTTTATTTATGCACAGTCCCTTACAGGCATGGGCTCCATCTAGTTCCAGCAGCCAGATGTGTTAGCCAGCAGTAATTGTATTTCTTTGATTCCCCAGTCCTCACGCTGGGTTCTGATGATTTCCACTGCTGCAGCGAGCCGCCACTAGGCCTACCTGCTCCAGCACGTTTACACGTTTAATCAAGAGGAACTGCTCAAACATTTCCAGTGCCCAGCTTTGATTGTTGTGTTGTGTTATCTTTTGTCAGTTTAGGAGCTTGACTTGAAGGCCGGAACACAGCAGATGCTCCAGAGTCACAGCAGTTTAGAAATGTGCTTTCAGATGCTAATTATAAAGAGAACTGGAAAAACAAAAAAATGATTAAAGCCATCTCTGAAGCGGGGAGGATCAGTTAGAGCCCAGGAGATTTTAAAGAGACACTCATTAAGTTCACTTCAGTGAATTTAAAGTGTCAACCATTTGTGTTGAGTATCAGCAGTGGTAACTTTGAAAATGCACATATTCTAATTGCTACAAAGTCTAGTAAAACGAATATATGACTGGCTCCACTGACTAGTTTTGATTAAACTTGTCTGAGAGAGCGTGATTAATGAAGTTCCCATACAAATAAATATTCTTCTTCTTCATTTGCTGATTGACCTCGACAAGGTCACTTTGTGTCCACGGGGCTTTAAAAACAACTGAAATCATATTTCATGTGCTCACAGTGTTTCATAGACAAATGTTTAATAATAAAGATGAGTACAGACAGTTCTGTTCTGTTTCATAGATAAGATAATCATCTTACAAAGAGCAATCAAAATGCAAGGTATTTATAACGTCTGTAATACTGTTTTTCTTTCTGCTTTGCACAGAACACCAAGAGTTTCAATGAGCACGGACGAAGAAACGATCTGTGAGGGGAGGAAAGCTGCTGCGGCTGCTGCATAATGCTCTCTAATGCAGGGGCTGGCGCATTCCACCGTCAGTGAACTGACAGGGCAATTACAGCTGAGCGCGGCTCATACGTCCGTTTCAACTTTCACCGTCAGTGGATGAGAATCCTGCAGCCTGACTTCAGGGTGAAAGAAGATATGAGGAATGTGTGCGTGTCCTGCTCACCCCATCCGATGAGCGTGAAGCCCCACAGGTATTTCGAGTCGGACCTGAAGGCCATGAAGATGAGACTGTGAAGGTACAGGCCTTCCACCAGGATCCAGTAGTAGTTGGTGGCCAGAAAATAGATGAAGAACAGCACGGTCACCTTGCAGCCGATCTAATGACCAAACACCAACACATTTCTTTTTAATCACGTGTCATTTGTTTCGATAAATGAGAGTTCATGCAGCTTCTGTTGAACCTGGCAACCCATTCACAGGATCTTTGTTATAAAATATCACATGAGTATCGCTGCATGAATACTAATCATTCTATTATTCACAAAATCTCACAGATGCTCCCTGTCAAATCCAAATCATTACTGAATCGTACTGAAAAGCATTTGTCTTCATATAAAACATTGTTCTCTGGTAAATCACATTGAACGGCTCATGGTATTTGGAGATAGTTGATATAACACTGCAGTAAGTCGTGGTACTTACATATTTTGACTTGTCCAGCGATGCTATGCTAACTGTTTTTAGATTGTCCAAAAGGGCAGAGTCCAGGTCTTGTAACCCAGCACTGGAATGGACGACTTTGTCCTTGACAAAGATGCTGACGGCCCGCAGCATGAAGGACACAAACAGGTGCATGTGGATGTAGTTCCTGGTGCAGTGAAGACGCCTGGAAATGCAGAATCAAACAGCGGAGCACAGTAACGTGGGGGGGGGGGGGCTTCAGATGACGTAAAAAACCCATTTGTGTGGAATAAAAGCCTGTTTATTGGAGAGGAAGTCCAAAGTTTCACACCGCACTGATTTTGATAAAGTTGGAGGAAATGTACTGAAGAGGTCACGAACCCTACTACCCTACCCTACTTTGAGTACTTGATTGCAATATTTCACCACAGACGTTCACACACACACACACTTCTGCACTGCTTACAGTTATTTTCACACTTACGTGCACATTTTAGCAGAGCCTAACTCTCCTCTTCTCTGGTCACGAGGTCACGAAAATAGCCCACAAATGCCTTCATTTAAATATCTGTAAAAAGGTGCAAATAAGCAATGTGCAAATTAAAGTGCTGTAAAGTGCCGCTCTCTGACCAGCCAACCAGTGTTCTGGGACAGTAACGTACTGGGCAGGACTGGGTCCATCTTTGCTCTGAGGTTCAAGCCGATGATCTGTCAGCGCAGCACAAGTCTGTCCTGGAGACAAAGAAGCTGTCCAGATCTCTGTGAACCACCTGTCAGATGTGTAATGGCGCCACTCCACAAGGCTCTTGAAGTAGAACTTGTCCTGAGAGAATAGTATCGGAGTCTACATTTCTCTGCCCTCACTCTGAGTTCGCCTCCTTTCGGCTGCTGGTCGTGGATGGAAAGTGCTGTTTGGCTTGAAGGGCTCCTCAGTCAAGTGCAAGTGTAACTAATGCTGCAAGTGCTGCTTGTGATTCCCACGGAGGGAAAGATGCAGTCAGGGAAGGACGGTGTTGTTGTATTAGCTTTCTTTTTCCACCTCTCCCAACCTGCTCTCACAGTGAAAATGGAGATTTTTATAATGCACAACGGCCGGCAGGGGAGTCCTCGTTAACACGGCGGCGTGGTGTCCACTAAGATGGACTAAGTAGAAAATAACACTGTGGGTTGAAAGAACCAATGAGAATGGCCTGGGTCTGCAGCGTGGGGGCGGACGGCGTGATGGCCAGAGAACGCTGATGAAATGCTGAGCAGAATTTAACTTGGATCTTTGTCAAAAAAAAAAAAAACCCACTCAATCAATTCCCACCATGTGTTGCTGCGCTGCTCCTGGAGGACCTGATGCATGGAGTGGGCGGAGCAAGACCCTGGAGTTTTGCATCATGATGCTGGTTTGTTGTAAATTGATGAATAACTATCAGTGCACACACACACACACACACACACACACACACGACTCACATTTCATTATACATAGCCTCAGAGCCAAAATAAATCTATATGAATATTTATTGAACATGTGAACTGTGCGCTGCTTGTGACCCGCTCGTCATAACAACAACATTTCACTGGGATTAATTAACTGGAAATACAATCAATTCCTACCATGTGCCTTTGTTTCTAATGATTTATCCCAATGATGTGGTTTATACCATCCGCATCATCACTAACGCCCTTCAGGGTGTTTTTCTGCTTTAAATATTAACAGTTTACCTGTTTGGACGGACTGTTCTCCTGATGCTTTACACCTTATTTTATTTTAGTTAGTGAGTCCTTCCCAGACAGTTTCATAACATCCCTCACTTCACTTTTTTGGCCGTCCACAATCCTTCATTTAATTGAGTGGCCTTGGTGACACTGTCTGAGGAATTGTTTCTTTAGTGGTTACTCTGGGGTCCCTGAGCCGAGTCCAGGGAAATGATATGACAGTGGAACCTAGTGAAGAATGTACCTTGGTCCTACCTGAAGTATCCGATGATGAAGATGGCCACGAGCAGCGAGCTGAAGGACACGGCGTAGCCGACGGTGTACATGATGTACAGCCGCTCAAAGAAGTCTTGCTGCCAACACAAATGGAAAACTTTTTCACAAGCATCACTCGCATCGCCTCCATTTCCAAACACGCTGCAATGGTTTGACAGGAGGAGGAGGGGAACCGACATGGATCAAATGCTCAATGAGCAGGTCTGTCGCAGCCTCTCAGATGGAATCTCTCTAAGATCACGTCCTTTCAGAAGACTGCAAACTGCAAACGATATCAGCGGGTTTTCAAAGAGAGTGTTTTTCACCGGTCGGACTGAAATGAGCCAGAAGATCCAGCTGATACCTGGAATAAAAGATGGCCGCGGCTCTCTCTCCCAGTAGAGTCACCTCTACCACTGCACAATGCGTGTCCGAATGAACTGAACCTTTCTCGGTCACACTTACTCTCTGCTCCTCCTCACTGGGCTGGAGGAAGCGCAGGCACTCGGAGTAGTTGGTCCACGTTTTGTTCCAACCGTCCACAAACACCCAAGAACCGTTGACATCACACTTCCTGTAGGCGTGTCCTGTGAACGATACGGACATTCATAGAAAATGTCACATGGTGTCTGAGCGTCCTCTCTCCCGTTGGTGTCAATTCTAAAAGGCCACTGGGCGTTCCCTGTGGTCTCCCAGTTGGTGTGTGGAGCCTCGTCTGTGACAGAAGGAAAACTGGCCTTTGTGGTTGAAGTCATAGATGTAAGACGGACAGGGAACCTTGGAGACCAGCCCGAGGGATCCTTGTGGCCAGCAGATGAGACCGTCCCAGTCTGGAGCGCACACATCATCTGCAGCGAGCAGGAGAGACGGTTAACGTGCACACGCGCACACTGTCATGAGCTGCAGCCTCAGCGTTGGACCCCACGACTGTGTGCAGTAATCTGTTCTCACACTCTCTACGATACGTTTCCACAACCAAATACTAAACTTACTTTGACCCAAGTGTAAGAGGAAGGAAATACAGAAAGGCTTAGAGCTCGTACCTCCACAGCTTCCAGGGAACTTTCTCATGGCTCCTGTTCGGCCCTCTCTTTTATACAAGACAGGTTTCACGTTCTTTTTAATGACCCCCGTGGTTCAGTTGTAGTAAGTAAGTCACTGCCGACCCATGAAGAGACGCTCGGTGTGAGGAGTGGGAATGAAAGATCCCTCTCCCCCTGATGTCACTTTTTAAAAAAGGTCCATAGTTTTGCTTTGCTGATGAAAATGTGGCTCATGTGGTTTTCCTTTCCTTTTGATAAACCCTCAAAGAAGAATGAAATATGTGATGATGTAATGGTCTGTAGTATTTTGTGTATTTTGATGAACAAAAAAATAAATAAAATGTTGATTTAAATGTGCAAATTCAAGCGTGTGTTTTACTCATCCAGGGACGGGGGCATGAAGGAAAACCCTGCGTTCTTTCTTTCTGAACGCTACAGACGTTGATTGAAAGTCGTCTGAGGACAGCAGTTGCTTTGTCGTCTATATATCTTGTCCCCGTGTTCCAGCACATTCAGCACTGACACTTCTCCATCTCTACACAATTACGCCGTCCACCGTGAAGAAAATGATGCAATTTACTTTCGTACACGTATTCTGAGCCTGTTTCAACACTTTATATTATGTTTGTATCAAAGCTTTGTGAGTCGGTATATTGTCATTCCAACGGTATGAATGGAAAACACCAGCTCAGTTAAAACTTGCTGGACAGTGACTCTCTTATCTTAATTAGCTAGCTAGCTCCTTCGCTAATGCCAGCGGATCAGCTGGTGACATGTGTCCTTCCAGCTCAAGTGGACCATCAAGGAATAATTGTTTTACATATTGCCGGGGCTTTTAAGTGATTGACTTGCCAGGCTTTTGAATAAATTGTGCCACAGTGCAAGGCTTGACGAGAATACCAAGCCTGGCTCAACACATTTTACATTGAGGGTCTACATCTTCTGAAAAGGCTGTCTGCATGTATACAATCAATTCAAACCACCGTGTGTGTCTGTGTGTTTGGTACCTGTGGAGCCAGGGTCAAAGCTGGACAGGTTCTGGTAGCACTGCAGTTTGATTTCATACAGGATGTACATCTGCTCCTGAGCCGAGAGCGGCCCGTCGAACCCCATCTGTGGAGCACAGCAGACACCATGAGACGTCTGGGCCTCGGCCCGACACCCGCCCGCTGAGGACAGTCGCGACACGCTGCAAAACATTCGTGAAAACATGACTAATCGTTCACCTAAGGATTTCTGTTCCTCGCACGGCCCTTAATTAGCTCTTAAATTGGTCGAATCCAACTGCAGTGGTCACTAATGTTCACTGGACTCTTTGAGGTGACAGCTGTTTGTGAGCGGTAATTAGACATTAACCCCTCGCGTTTGCTTTGGTTTTGGCATCTTTCTCCTTGGATGAGATTCAACTTTATTCATTACACCCGAACAGAACCACGCAGTGCAGTTTAGCATCAAACCTTTTCACACCAAGGCTTTGACAGATCATGAGAAACTGGGTTTGGTTTCTGCACTTCGAGTCACTTTCTGATGTGTTTGTTCTCGACCCGTCACACGAGACTCGTTACTGTCGGCGGCTGATGTCCAGGAGGCGTCATGTGAGACGCCATCTGGGTCAGCAAGTCATTTGACAGTTTGACGGTGGCGTGAAGGACGCAGTTGTACCCTAGCCTTGCAGAGAACACGATGCTCTGTGTGCTGCGGCACAAAAAGCAAATCCACTCATTTCACGTTGCTATGTTTCCTGAACCGCATCACTGAAGCAAAATGTTCTAAATGTTAAAAATGAGATGACATCGGATGTCCTTCAGGACAGTGAATAAGACGCTCTTCTCAGAAATCCAGGACGGGCTTGTCTCACAAAGAGGAAAACCAAAGTAATAATCTGTTCTCTAGAAGTCGTTGTTTTGCCAATGACTCCCCCGCCTGCAGTACCTGGCGACGTCCTCGTTTCGGTTCATCAGATTGTTGAACCTCCCAGTTCCGTCACGTCCGGCCCTGCCGTCTCACAGCTCTCAGAGTGTTCTGGCCCGTTTGGCTTCGCTGTGGGAGCTGGTTGCATGAGCTCCAGGTTCAGGCCTCTGTCACGTCCAGCCTCATCTTTTTTAATGTTTCCCAGCTCAGCCTGGAACGGCAGCCAAATCACATCTCCCTGCCTGGCTTGAACTCCTTGAACTCAGTTCAGTCCCTGTCTTTTTTTAATTCATTCTTAAAATGAGATGTAATCCTCTGCCTGCCACTGGGTTCTGGGCTTCACTTGATCTCATCCTTTGGTTTCAATTTCATGATTTTCACTCGTCACTAGATGCAGTCATGCTTTGCGACAAAAGAAGAGAATAACATTTTATTTTCCATACCAAGTCAGCTCAGTGAGATAAACAAAGAGGTGGGGGGAGGCCATGAAGCGGGGCGAGCGACCATAGAGGGTGTGGAGCTGATGTTTCTCAGGAAGTGCAGTGAATGTCCGGCCCACTGCGCCCTGCTGCTGGACACCTCGTCTTCAGGTTACTCACGCCGTTTGGGCGTTGCCCTGTCGACCAGAGTCAACTCTTCACCTCTGCCAGACAGTGTAATTAGCATGAATTAAACCATGCACCAGGCCCGTTAAACAGGCCATCCGAACCTGTGGCACGTCATCAACTGGTGGGCGTACACACACAGCTGCATTTGCTGCTTAATGTACCGAGCAACATCATAGAAACAGAACCTTTATGGGGGTGTAAACTTCCAGTTAAAGGGCTCACAGATGAGCCACTGGTTAACCACTGTCGTCTGGTGTGAGCTTTATGTCGTGTGTATTCAGTCCCACAATATCTCATCTGGAAATGAAACAGGTATGAAGGCAACAACAGGTTTCCGTCTTGTAACACGACGCTGCTCATGGGAAGCTGACATCTCGGTCACGTAACCCTCAACTGCACAGTCTGCTGTTTTAAGAAGTTTCACCCTGCAGATGCAACATACGCTTAAATTAAATGAATAAAATACATCTCAGCCTTGAGATTTGTGTGGCCTGACTGCAGCATTGACAGCTGAACTCACAAACCCATGTAATCACATGTCCTTGCAAGAAATATGAATGACAAATTAACAGGCTGTGACACGGCGGTTAGTCATCTGTCCTCTGACAGCAGGAAAGTGCTCCCGCTCCTCCACATGTGTGTTGGTCTTGTGTCGTCCAGGGTTCTCCCCCCGGTACTCCTCGTTCCTCCCACGGTGTAAACTTAACGTGAGTGTGATATGTTATCATGATCGGGCACACAAAGTGAGAGAACAGTTTGACCATTCATCCATTTGCACACAAACATATAGGGTGTATCTGTACGCAACCCTTGCTCTCTCATACGTCACACACACAACGCTGGCTCAGCACACAGAATGGTGGAGGTGGGGATCAACCCCCTGGACGTTTTCAGCTGGACTCGGCTCCACACAAGGCTGAGCGAAGCCAATGTTGCTGCATGTTGATTCAGTCAGACATCAACTTTCACATGAGCAACAATCGGATGGTTTTGCCTCTGTGTTGTTGTGCAGCTTTGCATTCTGGGGGGAAATACATCTGTTTCCCATGAACCTGAATTCAACCTGAACCCTCATCCTGACTATATTTACAGAGGCAAGCCTTGGGGTCTCATTGCATCTGCCACAGTGTGAGGTGGGATATTAAACCCTTCCTCACTGGTTCTGTCAGAGAATGAGCCCAAAGCTGGATTCACGTCCGACTGACAGGAGGTCAGGATGTCAACGGAGCTGTCCATGGTGCTGATGGAGGAGACCTGCTCCCTGTCCCAACAACAGCTTTCAGAGGACACGTGACTGGTTTAGATGTTTCTCAGCTCAGCCTCATGCACGGCAATACGGTGCTGGTCAGACATGTCTCCATAGGCATGTTATGCCAAACATGTTTCATTCCTTTCTGAAATCATATCAGACAAACATTTTTCACATCCCACTGTGCTGCCATTAAATGTTCGGTGTAGAATGTTGTGATAGCCGGTGATGATGTTGCATGTTGCGGCTGAACACCCCCTCACTTCACCCTCTCCTCCCATCACGGGAAAGAACCAGCTCTCAGAGTAGTAGTTTAGTTGATCCACAAATGTCTGGGCTAAAGAAAAACACAATTCAAACAAACTAGTGAAAACATGAGGATTATTCCACATGGATCCATTCACCTCAATATCTACACTGGACATCTAAGGTTCCTTCACCAGGCGTGGGAGGAAATTCCTACTCCAAGTTAGTGAGTGCTCTCAAGTCCTCACCTGCGCGTCAACCGCAGCCCAGCAGCAGACGAGGTTGACGAGCAATATCCCCGAGAGCCAGGTCATCTTTCCTGTGCGTGATGGTCGACGCGTCCCTGCGCCAGAGCCTCACATCGCTACAAAGTTTTGGCGCAAGTTGTGATCCGGAGCTGAGCGGAGTCCGGCGCAGAGGAGGAAGACGCAGCTGTGCGCTTCATCATCGCAGGTGCTCCCGCGCACAGTCTCCTCGCAGTGTCAGAAAACCCCGAGTCACATCTCTGGATGCACCGCTGCGGAGTGAAGGGAGAAAGGGCTACTCCTTGTCCACGTGATGAAAACCTGTTACCCGTCGACTCTCCATCCACACTCCGCGAGGCGAGTTTGTATCCCTCCTCGAAATCCAGCCACTTGTTGGACCGACCCGCTACTTTCCGTGGCAGAGCGTCTCCAGCTGACCCCCCCCCAGGGCTGACCCCCTCCTCTCCTCAGTGGGTGACGTGTGGAGGCAGAGCTGCGTGTGTGTGTGTGTGTGTGTCAGCTCCAGCCCAGGAGACAGTTCAACATCCTGAGCACGCAGCAGCAGCAGCAGCAGCAGCAGCAGCAGCAGCAGCATGTGCTCACAGAGCAAGAGGAAGCCAAGGTTAATGTGCTTGATCACATCGCGCACCAATACTCTGTGGAAGGCTGTTATTAGTATTACCGGGGGAGACCTGCAAATAAACCTCAAAAGCAGCAGCTAATGCAGAGGATGAGATGTCCCGACCACAACTAGGAAAGTGAGGAGACGGTGAATTCATCAGAACTCCAGTAAATCCAATTCTTGTCAAGTGCTAATGTGACCGTTGTGAGTGGCAGAAGAAGAGGCCGTGAGAAACACACCTGTTAACACCTTCCTCCTCTCACAGTGTCACACACATGTCCATGCGTTATGATGTACTCTCTTGTTATCGTTGTGTCCAGCATGGTGACTAATGCATGTGCCAGCACGTCCCCGTACACGGCGTCCGCATCCAGATCGATGGGGACAAAAGCGTCTCCCAGCCTACATTAGCAATGAAAGAGTGGAGTCGCTCTCATTGCACATTTGCAGGAATAGAGGGACAGGTCCTGAGAGCCTGTACCATCTCACATGGAAAAAAACAGCTTGGACTAGTCAGAGATGAGTGCTTGATTTTGCACTTAAGCACTCATCTTTATCTCTCCCTGCTCAAAAATGTCATCCACTTGTGTTTTCCACGCAGAGCCGGGGAGATGGTATGTCGCTGTATCTGCCCCCGAAGAGGAGAGAAAACCGTACACAAGCCCCCCTTTCACCTTTGACCTTTTCATTCAACAGCAAATAACAGGTTCCCTGCAAAGAAGGAGGCAGAGCCACAGTTGGATATCTGACTAACATCTCTCCATCTATCTCCTCTCTTCCTGCCCCCCCCTGCACGAGGGGAAACATCAGGTCAGAGTTTCAAAGCAAGTGGAGGTAATAAACCTGAAGCTGAGACTGAGGAGAGCCAAGACTGATCAGTGCCAATATTACTGGTTTGAGCAGTTCTGTTCTGAAGTGCCTGTTTTTTGTAGAAATGGAAACATCAGCTTACTATTTTTTGGCAGAAACTTTTGGTGAAATCATCATTATCACAAATCCATTTTGGATTATTTTAATGACTAGTACATAAAAACAATATTGTGCCAGTGATCACCCTTCAGGAAACGATTGTGCTTGTATTTATTTGAAAGCCTTAGTTTCACACTGATGCTCTGCAGACCATATCAGTGACTAATAACTTTAGGTAACATTAACATTAGCTTACATTAGTCAACATTAACATCCTCATATTAACAAAGCCAAAAACTAGAATAGAATTGGAATACACAATAATGTGAAATACTTGAGGTTGTGGCTGGCTGTGCCTTTCCTCCTCACAGGTAAGGGGAGGGGCTAGCGACATATTAAGAACACCTGGAAGAGTCATTCAGTGGAGGAGCTGACGAGGAAGCCGGGCTGTACGAGACCAGGCACAGCAGAACGTGGCAGCTCCATCATCAGGTATGAAACACGTACGATCTGTTAGCGGGCTGATGGGGGTCGCTGCACAATGGGAGCTGAGATCAGGAGGTGGCTGTGTGGTGGATTGTGGGAGAAATTGAATGCAACACGTGAGGCAGGCGTGTTGCGTTAATGACGTCTGCGGCGGCTGTGAGTTCACGTAAAGGGAGGTGGCGTAGCGATAGAGGGACACGTGATTCTACAGTGATGGGATGTTCACATAGTGACCTACCATTAAAACGAAATGAATACAGTGAGTGTGGATCAGAAAGGAACAGAGGCGCTCAGAGCTCATTAACATATAGAAAGACTGTTCCATTGAGTCCCATTATCTGCCACTTCTAGTCTGGGTTTCATCTGAAGGGGGAGCACCTTCCCCACCCAACAGAGAGGATGTTTAATCCATGAGGTGCTGACACCTAGTGGTGAACAAAGAGCACTGAAAGATGGAACAGTGTGTCAGAAGGCAGAGGCCATCAAATGGGGGGGGGGGGGGGGGGGGGGGGGGGCTGCACCACAGGGGGGGGGGGGGGTCAAGGTACAGACACTTCTCAGATTCATGACTTGACATGATCAGGATATGTGAGTACGTTAACAATCTAAAATACATGTGCACCCTGAACACCATGTTGTGCTCAGCCCCTCCGTAGTGTCCCTGAAGTCAGTGCCTGAGTGGGAATGTAAATCGGCCTCGGCCTCCTGTCCCCGTCCCCCTGTCCCCCTGAGGAGTTGGAATCAATGAGGCCAAATGGAGCTTTCAGCACTCTCACAGTGTCCAACTCAATGGAGCTTGACGGCGCTGAAGATTAATGAGGGGAGCTCCTGCTGAACAAGCAGGTCGACGCTCAAAAACACGCGTGGCCATGTTCGCCGCGGCTGTTGGAGCCGATAGCGAGTCCGTGTGCGGCCCTGCATGTTAACGGCACGTATCCCCACAAAGGAATGAAACACACAGGCAGAATACTGGAGCTTTGTTTTTGTTTTTTTTATTGAAATATAGTTGAACCCTGAGGCTAGAGAAAAAGGCCACAGATTGTTTGTGCCTCGTCTAGCTCCTCAGTCTGACACAGCCAGTTAGAACACAACAGACCTTTCCAAAGACACACAGTACACAACGGGTGGGAGACTCCAAATGCTGTTTTTTTGTTGTTGTTGTTGTTGTTGATGATGCTGTTTACACGGCACTTTACATCTTGACAGTTCCGGGGTAGACCCAGCTCTGTCTGCGCTTTCTGCTCGTGAAGATGCGCTGCATTTAGCTCACATGTGATCCAGGGTCAGTTAAACGCACTGACACTTTCTCAGAGGACAAACCTGAGAAAGGGGAAGGAACTGAGAGTCAGACAAAGCTGCTGAGCTGACTGCAGCGTCACATCTAGTCACTTATCTGTTCATCTAACTCTTTGAACGATAGCGAGTCATTTTATTTCTCAACAACTTGAAGTTATGAATTTCCCACTGAACAACAAAACATTTAAAACTACAAGCAGGATGACTTTTCCTTGATTTGGTGTTTGTGCGATTACGTTGTCATCCTGAGGACATTCACATGGGCTCAAATTAAGCAAGATCCTTATGTTTTCTTTTTCTTTTCTTTTTTTTTTTGGCTCAGGACCTATTTCACTTTCTCCATTACAAGTCTTTTCACACAAGGGCTTGAAGGAAAAGGCCTTTCAGCCGCTGAGAGTCCCAAAGAAAAACAAAGAAGGGAAAAAAATACAGGGAAGTTTAGTTTTTTTTTTTTTTTTTTTTTTGTCCAGGTCTGGGACACACTGAGGTAACATAGACAGTAATAAATTATTCAGCCGTTTAAAAAACACTTTGCAAGAATCATATCAATAATTAATATCAATAATACAAAAAGGTATCAAACATACATGATGCAACATTTTCATCAAACACATTTTTTTGAAACTTATTTTTTTTCTCTTTTCTCCCCCATGATCCAGAGTGTGTTGCTTCATTGCTCTAAGCTCAGTGCGCCATTGTTTTCAGTCAGTCTCTGGAAACTCTTTCGCCTGGTCCCTTAATCAACAGCAGGAGCAGCTCAATACCTCCTCCTCTTTTTTCCACTTTCATGCTGAGGTGAAGTTGTACGGCATTCGACGAGTGAGCTTCATCATTCGCACCCTTTGTTCATAACGGAGTACCCTTCAAGCGGCTCCAGCGTATTTCATCTCCGTTACAGCCAAGGCAACAGGCACACACAGGCACACAGGGCTACAACGCTAATCGCCTATTTGCTTGTTTCTGATATTCGATTTTCACATTCAAATCTTTTTTCTTTTCTTTTTTTTTTGACTGTGCCTTTCACGTCATTTGCAGATTGGAACCAAAAACAACATGCCAATAGTAAAGTCAGAAATTGTATTAAAAGTGCAAAATGTATTCTTCCTTCCAAGAGACCGTTTTCATCCAGACGGAAAAAAACAAAAACAAAAAAAAAAGAGTCCACCGAAACGTTAGTGCTTTAACAGTACAAGCCATTTCATAGGTTATTAAATGGTACATTCCTACCCACCTCACGACTACAAACATGAAGACACTGAATGTTCTCTTGTGTGTGGTGTTCCTACAACTACACAGGGTCTGTAGCTGGGTGAACATACATCCCTAACATCTGAAGGAGGGCCGTCCTTGACTGAGCGTCGCACACGGTCCTGAATTCAGTGGTGCCGTCTGAAAAGCCCCTCGATTTGAAATAAAGTGACATCACATTATTTTGGTTAGTGGCCAGTGCAAATCAGCTTCTCCAGCCAAGTTTCAGCTCTGAAACATGAAGCTCTCATTATTAAACCTCACCTATCATGAAGGATAGCCTGCAGAAAACGGCATTGAATTACATCGCCACCTATAATTAGATTTGTTTAGCATAAATATAATTGTCTCTACGTTTAGATAGAAAAGGAAAACATGGAAAGTATATGTGTATAGAAACGTGAAGACAACGTTCCCGTTTGCCCCATTCACTTGAATGGGAAAGTGGCCACGAGACTTTTGGACCCCACTGTATTTGCCAGGGCTGTTGTTCAAACAGTACTGATGAAGACCACGCTGGGCGGGTGTGGTTTGCTGCATCTCACGTGCGTGTGTTGTTCCCACAGGGAGCAGCCAGGCTGCTACATGTGGCTCCTGATGACGCCGGCAGAAACCCGGACGGCCCCGCGCCGCTCACGCGGAAATGTAAGTATTGTCTGCACGGATGGGAAAATAATCCATCATACGAGTGTGTGTGTGTGTGTGTGTGTGTGTGTCAACATGGCCGCTGACACATCAGTTCTCATAAAAACCCTGTTACGTTTAAAGTCAAACACCACACACCGACCGATCACGCGCTCCTTTACAATTAGAATATTTAAACACGTATCAAACACATTGATATGGCCATAGCATTCACCTGTCAATCCTTTCTCAGCGCCACGTCACGTTTCTTTCACTTTCCACATCACGTTCCTTCCATCCCCCCCAAACTGACACCTCAAAGCCAGAGCGTCACATGACCACGAGGTACACGCCATACTCACACCGCACAACATTTGTTTCTGTCACACCGCTCCTGTATTCATTGGCCATGCTCTTCCGAAGTCCGCTCTGCAAAACAGAGAGCAGAGGCAACCCGCCCCCCGAGATCGCTGCGAGCGTGAGGACAGGGCGGCGGTCTGCAGCAGGCTGTTGGAGGTCCGTAATATCTGAAGCGCCATGTTTGAGCCAGTTCCACCCTTTTCAATCCTTTGATCAAGAAGTCAAAAATTCCAACATCAATGTGATTCTAATACTTTAGAGTCTGATAATAAATTCAAAAATGACACTTGATTGAGAACCAGTTGTTCCGTGTTGAATGCAGATGGACGGAATCGTTAGATCCGCAGAAAGGGACTGTATACTGAGGTGACAGCACTCATTCCAAGGCATTGTGAAGGGCTGAGGGGACATTGGTCCGTCAAATTGATATCCACACGTTCCTGTGGATCCAGCCATCCATCGAGGCCCCCCTCCCTTTTGTGCTCCAGTAGCTAACCACTGCTGGGGAGTTCCCTGACATCCGAAGGTACAGTATGTGGGTGTGTGTGTGTGTGTGTGTGTGTGTGGGGGGGGGTGATAGTTAAGAATGATTTAAAGGAGCGAGTCCAGTAGCTAACCACTGCTGGGGAGTTCCCTGACATCCGAAGGTACAGTATGTGGGTGTGTGTGTGTGTGTGTGTGTGTGTGGGGGGGGGTGATAGTTAAGAATGATTTAAAGGAGCGAGGGAGGTCACAATATGGCACAGTGGAACCTGTGGGAGCCTGTGGAACGTTCCGCTCTCCACTTCATCTTCTTTTTCTTTTTCTGGTTTCGCTCCGGGACCTGTTGTCTGTTGGTGTCGGGAAAGGAAAACAGATTTAGAAATAGTCTACATAAATAACTAAATCTTATTTCAATGGTCACTAACTGGCTTGTTTTATCATATAATAATCCAACCGTGTCGGCTAATGAAATTTTATTTATAGTAAAATTATATAAATGAGCTTGTCAACTCATTTGTTTGTCAAATCAGGTACTAAAAGGTTTGAGGAAAATAACATTGTGAACTGTAACAACAACCAGTCTGTTATCTTTAAAACAAAAACTGGTCAGAATTGCTCAGCAAGCTTGGTTTATATTTGTATATATTTGTATATTTTTTTATATATATATCCAAAATACTGCCCCCATTTTTGTATGACTACAATACCCATGATGCAGTTTTCTTCTCTGCACTGGTAAATTCATCCCCAACCCTTTTCTCCAGACTGGCCACAAGGGGGCAGTGTTGGCTCATGAATCCGTTCTGTTTGGGTTCGTGACGACAGAAGAGAACAGTTTCCTCTTAAGTCAGTTCCACAGCTGGTATATGACCCAAGAGGACTCTCCACTTCTCTGTGGTTAGTTCTGTTTTTACAAATCAAGCGGTGAACTCCTATAACAAGATGACGAGACAACCTGTTGCTTACTGGCTCTTCAGTCCTGCATAAGACCACATAGGAAGCGCAGACAAAAACCAAATTCTTCTGAAATTACATGTGTGTCAAGACAGGAAATAGCTCTGGGATTTTTATTTTCCTTTTCCACTCTCCTTAAAGCAAGTTGCCTCCCCTCACACACACCAGGGTAACCCTCTCTCAGAGCTTAACCACTGCATGCACTGGAAGTCAGGGGAAATGGATGCACTGAGACTGCTGCTGCTATCCCGGAGCAGTGGGACTCATTTCACAGGGAGGGAATCTGTCTATCTATCTGTCTCACAGTGGCTATAAATAATGGGAACTGGACCTGAAGTTACCTTATGACTCGGACGAGCTCGTGAAAGGCTTTGTCCACATTCATCGGAGGATCCTTAGCACTGGTTTCGATATAAGTTATCTGAGGAGGAGGGAAGCAGGAATATTACCATCAGATTATACCTCTCTAGAATCATCAGCATCACAGCACGCAACATAATTAGCATTATTGTATTTGTACAAATCAGATTGAGATTTAAATGCTGATTTCAATTGGACGTTTAACCCGGCATCTTTTCTTGAAACATCATCAGATGATTAAAAAGTATTTATTTACTACATACACTGTGTTTCGCTGCCATCTCTTGGCCCTGTTCATTGGTGATCTTCCTCAGATGGACCAGGTCCACTTTGTTTGCCACCAACACCATGGGGAATGCCTCCCTGAGAGGAAAGCAGCACACAAGTCACACATGCAGCCTGAGGCACCACTCGCAGTGGGTTTGACAGGAAAGAGCGAGCATCATGTGCTACACAACTTGGCGATAAAATGTTGCAGTTAAATGATTTAAAAATAAATAAATAGCCAGCTCCAGTTAAACACCACCAAAAAAGGGCAGTCTGTTTTTTGCCTCTATTTTTGGTCCATCCCTAGCTCACTTTTATTGGCTGCTGTCAGGGAACAAGCTCTTATTTTCTCTTTCACTACTAATCTGAGGTTTTGCCAAACTGGTCGGCAGCTTCAGGAACCTCGAGTGAGGAGTGAGACCCGATCACCATTAGTCCTTATGCAGAGCGACATGATAACCAGTCTCTATAGTACGTCCAGGCCTCTCTGACCACTGCTACGTAAATCAACTTTCCCTGCCAGTTTGAGCAGACCTTTCTACCGAGTCTACAAAACTCACACGCTGGCTTAAATGTTCTGCAGTGACGAGGCACCACGAAGTGAATATTTTTAGAAGTTCAATGTGTGTAGCCCTTAACAGATTTGCATAAACTATAGTTGCCACAGATCTCCAGTACAATAGATGCATCTGTTTTTGATTCCAAATGATCAGGTTAAAATAACTCCGGCACATTTCAACCAGTGAGGTTTGCCTCAAACGATTTACTCAGCAAAACTGCTATAAAATTAAACAGATGTAACAAAAAGCGGAAAAAATAGGACGCAGGTTTAAAAAAAGGATGTTTCTGAGACAGGAAGGGGAAGTCAAACAGATGTCATCACATATTTCACATGTGCAGAGGACTCCAAGTGTTGAAGCTCTAAATACATGACGGGATGGCTGATTCGTTCGGCAGCTTGAATTCATAGCGCATGTTTTTCACACTCGCACGAAGAATGGTCAGCTTTGTGTTTGTAGTGTGAGCCATCCTACACACAATGCTTTTCAATGGCTGTCCCTTGGCTCAGGTTCTTGATTCCATTTGCTCTCCGGAAAATTCAGTGATGATTATCTTCTGTCTTATTAAATTAAAACAACAGCAAAACATTGCTTCAGAGTCCAACTGCCAACACTTGTAGGTGCACTGACCTGTCTTTGACCCGTAGTATGAGTTGATGGAATCGGTCAACGTGTTCAAAGCTGGCCTTGTCCGTCACCGAGAAGACGATGAGGAAGCCGTCTCCTGTCCTCATATACTGCTCCCTCATTGCACTGAATTCTTCCTGGCCTGCCGTGTCGAGCACTGGGTGGATGGAGGGAGATAACTGGATTAACTTAGTTCACAGACTGGGACCACTGGTAGAGCTGTACATGACACAGACCAGAATAAAAGATGCAATAGGTGAAGAAATCCTTGCACAATCGAATGCGTACATTTGTGTTATTGGCATCTGTTTCTATTTTCTATGAACATAAGATGTCAGGGTTTGTTTTCTCCTCCAGGGAGGTTGCGTCTTTTGCTGCGTCAGTTTGTTTCTAACAAAATAAAAGCCACTGCATTTTGTGGTGGATCTAGACAAAGGGGCAAATCCAGCAATGTTTTATTACTGGGAGGACATGTTTTGGCAATTAAATGAAAACACTTATGGATCGGGCACATTTAGAGAACTCATATCTTCAAGTCTGAGCAATTAGGAGCTGCTTGATTGAATTTATGGGACTGTTGGGCCTTGGCCCAGAAATGTTCTTGAAAGTGGTGACCCATTCCCACAATGAGTGCCATGTTTAAGCTTAATCTGCTGTTATACAACTATTGTGTCCAGGGCTAACAGTAGATACAGTGAGTCAATAACTGAATAACAGAATTTCAACAACAAGCATGCTTTTACAACAACTTTGAAATTGGTTTGTAATCATTTCCAGAGTTGAATGTTTGCAGCAAACTGATGATTTTATGGGGGAAATAATGCATGATTTCTCCCACATGCAGCAACTATAAAAGTGCTTGCTCTCTTTAAATGGCACTAAATCATTCAGGGAGGAGCTGCCAGTCCACAGGCAGCTCAGCGTGGGAACCGGCACCATCGCGTATGTTCACTCACTGTCAGGGGTGGATGAGTTTTATTGAGGTGAAAATGAAAAAATAGACATAAAATGGTATATAGTAATTGACAAAAGAAATAATTTGCAGCTGCACTCGTGTTTTTCTACTCACCGTCCAGTATTGCCCACTGCCCATCGATCTCTGTGTGTTTCAGATACGAGTCCTCTATCGTTGGATCGTAGTCCGGCACAAAGATCTTCTGGAAGAATTGGATCGTGAGGGCGCTCTTCCCGACGCCACCATCCCCCACCACCACCAGCTTGTATGTTGGCAGGTTGTCACTTGGCAAGGCGCTGGTTGCCATGGTGACCTCGGCAGTGGCGGTAAAAGGCTAGTAGGTGGCTGATGAGACACACCTGGCTGAAATGGAGGATCGAGAGAAGGAGAGAGAGACAGAAAAACAAAGGGATTGACAACAGAAAGAGGAGGAGGCAAGAGAGAGAGAGAGAGACAGGGGGCGAGAACAAAAGAGAGAGAGAGGTGTTCAGGTTCTTTGTTGCAACTGCTTTTTTATCACCATGGAGATAACAGGCCACAGCTTGGACTTGCAGGAAAGCAGGAAGATGGAGAGGAATAATGTGCGAGGGCAGGAGACAGAATTCACCAGTACTCACTGCATAAAGCCACGTTTTCCTAGCAAAGAATCATTTTAATTCTAAGGCTGAAGTACAAACATTTCATTTCAGAAGTTGTCTGACAGAAATGTTAAAGTTTCTTGTCTTTGTATTCTATTTTACATTCTGCCTGTGCCTTCGAGCCAACATTAAACATTCACTACAGGAGCCGCTAATTATGGCCATTTCATTGATTGAGTTACTTTATGGGCATTTAATCACACAGTGATGTGACAAGGCAAACAGCAAGCTGCAGGTCATTCATCGCGCTAAAGGCTAAGTGACCCATTTAAAGTGCATCTTCAGCTATTAGGTTTTTAGAATGAGGTTTATTGGAGGCAGGCTAAGAAAACTGTGAACCACCACAAGCTGCCACTGGTTTGACTGGAGGGCGCCATGTTTTTATATGTGTATGTTTACACAGATGTAGAGATCCACAATGACAGAAATTAGTGTCCTTGAGCACGCTGCTGAATCCCAGAAAAAAGATGCACTGTATGTGTGAGTGGATGCAAAACTGAACTTGGAGTGGTCGTCCAGACTAGACAGCACAGTGTAAATACAGGCCATTTACCAGCCAGTAAGACATCTGTGTTCCTGCATTGACTTTCAAACAGATAACCGCCTCACTGTTGTTTAAACCACTTCCCTGCAGCTATACTGCAGCCATATGCACAAACTTCCTGCAACTTGTGTTTCATATTACAAGCTTCCCATTGACGAAGCACAAAGGCTTTTATTGTGAAAAAGCTGCAGGAAATGAGTCATTATTAAATAACTGAATCATCAGTAGTGTAACAGTACGGAAGTGACTAAAGCAAGTGTTGTTTTCAACAAAAAACAAATGTAAATGGGATGTTGTTCATGAGAGGAACATTGAAAAAATGAACAACATGCTTTAATTGACAAAGATTCATTGAAATCTCTTCAGTAGTCTTTGTGTTATTCTGCTGCTAAACCAACCAGCCAACAAATACAAATAATACCACAACCTCCTTGGTAGAGTTAATTATTTTAGTCAAGCCTTTAACATTGTTGCTACAAATTTGAAGTAGACCGCCTCACTCTGAAACCGTCAGATTTGTATTGCAAAAAAACAAATAAAAAACCCCAACAAACATATATTCCCCAACTGCAAGCATAACAAACTCCCGCCCACACAGACACCCATTCCTCCCTCATCCACCAGGAAACAGCTGTCAGCTGGCTCAAGTCCATCCTTTCCTGCCCAGCACAAAGAAGGGAAGGAAGATGTTTCCTTCCTTTCCAAAGCCGGCCAGCCTATCAATCAGTCTGCAGCAGTCAGTCTGCCAGGTTGGGCAAAGAATTTGAAGCCAAAGAGGCTAAATGCCTCCTGTCTTGTTAGTTGTGTCGCTGTCACAATGTCACACAATATTAGAGGCATCGTTCTAATCAGAGGTTTTCCAATACAGCACAGATGAAAACAACAGGCAACAGATTGAGAAGCAAAAAAAAAAAATCGCCCAACCTAACTGTCCAACTGTTTTCACACCAGTCTCTCTGAAGCCAAGTCAGGTCACAACCTTGTGGGGTGTGTCAGCCGTTCCCCCTGCAAGGCTCTTTGGTGGGGTACACAGTTCTCTGAAAACACAGTTGGTTTCATTCTAAGAGACTAAAATAATAGACACCAGTTTGAACCAGATTCCTTTGGGAGTGGAAACTTACCAAAGGAAATTTACTATGTGTCCAACTGAAGTTAGTCATACAACCAATGCGGCGGCTATATGGCTTTACAAACCACAAATATGCAGCATGTCAGCCATGGCTGCGCAGTAAATACTTTTAACATCATCCACAACACTCAGGCTGGGTCTGCTCGGAGTGTTGACCTCTCATTCACATCAAACCAGCACGTTCCAACACATGCAACTGGAAATATCCCCTCTTATAATTCTAACGCATACAACCACGTCCTGAGGATGAATCCACACCACTGACTGAAGACACATGTGCACAACCAAAAGAGCTGTCATCCATCTCTATGTACTCTAGAGCTGCACGTGACTCCCCTTATAACCAACTCCATGTTTATTGAGGAAAACATCTTCTTCTTGTTCCACCATCATATTCATATGACCACTTCAGCTAATATGTGAAGTCACTTGGTGTCATGGAGCAAACAGTGAGATGTGGATTGCAGATGTACGGGATTCTCTGGTGTGGTCTTTAACTCAGTTCATTACCTGCAGTCCATCTCTGTGGGTTTGGGTGACCAGAACACACACGTGTCTTTATATCCACTAATACAACTCCAAGGCTAATGAAGGCTCACTGACATATGACGACCTAACGTGTGTAATTACATAAAATGGCTGAAGCGTTATCCTGACACCATTAAGGGTTCTTGGGGCTCTTGAGTAGGGGTGAGTCGCTGCCTTGGGAAAGGATAAAGGGACTTCCCTCTTCACATGGGAACAAAGCGGCTACAAAACTCACAGAACAGGAATAAGGAGGGACACACTGTACTGCAGCTCCGATATCAACACTCACACTTAATCATTCAAAAGGAGGTGTTGAGACACAAGTTCACTGAGTTCACACTGTACCTTTGTTTTTTCATCGACTCATTTTTTAGCTGGTTTATATCATTTCCAGACCAAGAAGTAGCTTTCTCTTAATTCTGTAACCCTGACTTTTCGTAGGAACATGGCTTTGAGTATTAGTGTAAGCACCGATCTGTTTTTTGTCATTATGACAACTGAAGCTATAGTTCACATTTGAGGCATGAGAGAACTGAGGGAAATACAAACGCACGCACACATTTCCAAACCAGTATGAGTAGTCATTTTTAATGTAGTGAAATTACAACATCACAACATTATTACTCCAGCATACTTGTCTGTTCTAAATAATATCGAAGCTATAAACTGCCCCTTTCATTACTTGTGCAACAGTTGGCTCCTCTGATGATTCTGTCAACAGCTTGTCTAGTTTCTGTGAAACAGGAGGTCACAAACAGAAAATGTGCTTGATAACACTTCATATGACGCTCATTTAGTCTCGTGCCACTTTTTGGCTGAGAGAACAAAGTGCAACTAGCAAAACAAAAGGCTCTGCAGCTGATCACATGATGGTGGGTCATCATAAATGGCTAATGACACTTTTCAGTCTCAAAACAGTGGTTAAGAATTAGTGCACCGTTGCTTAATGTCTCTGTAAATCAGCCAAATAAAGAACATTTTGAGTTCAGCCCCTGTTATAAGGGAACATAATAATACATAAACCTATAGGCAGCTTGTCTGCTTGCAGAGAGGTTCCCCCTGCAGAAAAAACCTTCAGTCAAACTACCTGGCAATCCACCATTTTAATAACAATCTAGCCTGGTTTATAATGAGCAAAGGAAATCACACTCTGATTGGTCTGTTTCATGCGCTTGGTGCAACAACAATTTTTCTGCCAATAACATAGCAAACATGGATCCCGACCAACTCTGACAGTCCCTGCACCTTACACATTAGAACACCTTTATTGACAACAACAAGGTTGACGGTAAGATCCTGGGGCCTGCATCTTATGATTACGCTTGGTTCCACAGTATTACTGCTTTATAACAATCTGTTAACATCCTGTATAGCAACACACTGTGTAGCCCTATGTGTTCTGAAGCTCTGAATCACATTTAAAAACAAATATGTTGTATATACTGCATCTGAGTTATTTGTCGTGGCATTGATCCTACCTCAGCGATTCCTCATACAGTTACTTACAATAACAATTGAAAGGTATAATATCGTATTCTCTTGCTCTTGAGCGCTTCATAGGATAATTGCTTTGCCTTAGCCCCGATGCAATGAGCAAAACATCATCCATCATGTCTCATTTATTGTGTTGCCCAGTTTCACCAGGGCTGCCAAATGACTGAGCGTGCAACCTTGTGGTCACAAGCCAGCTTTGCTCCACTGTACACCAACAACTGCATGTGAAATATCAGTGTCAGATGGTGAGACGACACTCATACAAGTACCAGCTGGACCTTATGGCATCCGCGATCACCACCAACACCAGCCTCAGCACACTCATCCACATGGTCACTTCCCCCTGGTCACAGGTCACTAATGAGCCAGAGGAAAATTCTGAAACATGCTCCAACGTCATCAGCAGCAGCAGTGTTTGACATTTCCATCAAGTTGTGGTGGAGGGATAAAGGCATATCTGTCCCCAGACAGCCAAATTATCTGGTGATTTCACCTCGCTATTTATAGTGACGTGTGTGTGTGTGTGTGTGTGTGGACTGACTGGTGCTTCTGAATGATCTCACCCTATGATTCGATAGATAAAGAATCTCTGTTCTCGTGCCCAGCTGTTTCATCCCTCACAGCTGGACGCCGCCGTGCGTGCGCGCGTGTGTGTGTGTGTACAGCTGCTAAAGGCGGATTCAAACACGTTCACGTATGTACGTGTACACAGCGAGAGGCTTGTGTGTTCGTTTCAAACACTGGGCTTTTGCTTCGTCCCAACGGGAAGACATTTCACACACTGAGGCAAGGCCCGTCTCTTTCTCTGGGTCTGTCTTTGTCTGTCTGTCTCTCTCTCTCTCTCTCTCTCTGTGCGTGCGTGCGTGCGTGTGGTTGAGCGAGGCCGAGTAGAGGACCGACAGTAGCCGCCCCTGAATAACGGATCTGTGCTTCACATCCCTCCTCCTGAACTTCGCCTCAGGGACAAAAGGCGCCTCGCAGTCCCCCCCTTGGCTTCATCTACACCAAGCTAGCGGACAGTTAGCATCTTGTCACCGGAGGAAACGGTGACAGTTAGCCGCACTGCACTAAGTTGTCGCTATTCTCAGACTAGTTTGCTCATCTTAGGTGTTGCCTCCGCTGCATCCACGGCCGCCTCGGACCACTCACCGCCTCCCGGGGGTTCTCCCGCTGACCGCTAACACACAGAAGACCCGTCCTCCTCACGGCGACACGTCCATCCACATCCCCGGCCGCGTATCGGCGTCGAAGCCCCGCCGCCCTGTCGCAGCCGCTGGGAGTGAGCTCCCCACATCTGCGGAGCGATGCGCAGAGGAGCTAATCTTTGTATTGCAACAGCTGATGCTATAAATAGACAAGCCCGAGGGGGTGGCCTCGGTTTCTCTTTAACGTTACAACAATTACGTCTTGTTTTCTGAAGTATTTATTTCTTATCCTCCTTTTAAATAGTCGCTATCGTATATCATTTTTATATCAGAGTGTATATTTTGCGTTACAGTCCTGAATCGGAATGGAAGCATTTCAACAGGACCCCCTTTTTGCTGAAATGGACTTTCCCCCTGTGTAGGACTGTTTTAAAGGGGTAGTCCTGTCAAATGATCCCTTCCGAATTTAGGGGAGAAAATAGGATTAATTAGGAGTGAGGAGGTGAGGGGATTATGAAACAGGGTTCAGTGTGTCGCTCGGTTTTCTGAGGTCACTTTATATCAATCCATCACACATCAATGGATTATTACACAAACACCAGTCATCATTTTATTATATGATTATACACTCCTCAGATATGCTCCTGTTTGTATTTCACAGTGAGAACACCCTATATAAGACACCCTCACATTCAGTGAACCCAGCTGAAATAAACTGACGCAACAGGTGAAAGCTGATCGTAGTTCACATTCCAAGGTTCGATTCTTCGTCACTCGGCCCTCTCTCTGGGTCGCTGCTCCTCCAGGGGGTCTGTTAGTTAACCTCTCAGTAGCCTTGAAATGCAACCATTGCAACTTCCTGACTACTAATGATCAGTCAGCCAGCAGTTTCACAGGAAGCCATGGCTGAGTGACAGTGGGCCGCACACCCTGAGAGCTTGTAAAAGATTATCATGATCATGATGATTTGCTTTTCATATGTAAATGGAAGGCAGTGACTTGAAACATGGTTTTTAGCTTTATGTCATTAAAGGTAACGTGTCACTATAATTATTCCCATCTATAAAACTCATGCTCATATGTTTTAATTTATTTTCTTGAATTCTAGCC
Organism: Pseudorhombus dupliciocellatus; assembly: GCA_016785235.1. NCBI lineage: Eukaryota > Metazoa > Chordata > Actinopteri > Pleuronectiformes > Paralichthyidae > Pseudorhombus > Pseudorhombus dupliciocellatus. Next base: position 348,053 of record JAFBJW010000758.1, read on the forward strand.
TCATTTTATTTAGATATAGGAATGGAAAGTCTGAGACACGTTGAGGGTAAGTAGTGATGGTTGCCTTGTTTGAGCTGGAGGTCAGAGTGACAGATAAGGATCAATCGCTCAATAGAAAAGAAGTGTGTGTGTGGAGAAATAGATCAACATGTAGCCAACAGAACTGATAGCATAGCCAGTGACTTTTCAAACACATCTTCATATATGGCTCAAGACATATTTGCATTCACAAAGCACAAACGCTGTGGCCTCATGCGTCCCTGACCACCATTGAATGTGCTCTGACTGATCGGATCTCGAGACACAGATCTTAGGGTGACCAACTTGTGATTGGAGAGGGTTTATGCACTGAACGTGATCAGAAAAATAAAATAGACAAACCTTTCCCACATTATTGGGACTGTTTATGATGAGGATCATGTTTTATGTCACGTTTCAGAGATTACATGTCGAGAAACAAAGTGGTCGCATTCATTCACCAAGCTGCTTGACTGTAACTCTTTCCCTAGATCCTGAAAGAAAGAAAAGGTCGTCTTGGTTGTTTGACCCTGTTTGACGTAAGCTTCTATTGATTTAGGCTTTGGAAGACGTGTAGGAAGCAATCAAGGGTGGTGAACTGATTGACTGGGTTACTGATTTATTCATTCTCAAGAGGTCACTCGACTGGATTGGACAGCACGTTGATGGGATCTTAATTTGAAAATTGATTTCTCTCTGGCTACTGAATACTCATTTTTCTTTACATGCTGCAGGTGTTCCGGGGGCGAGGTCAGACGGAGTGCAACGGGAGCCTTTCTGATTGCAGCTTCGCAGTCACAGTAAGAAAAATAAATGCTTATATTTATCATCTGCCAGGTGCCGACTGTCTTTTGAAAAAAAAAAAAAGCAGTCCTCCACCTTGACATTCAGGGACACGGCTCATTAAGCGCCAGTGACGTCAGTGTGTGTCACTGTTTATGCACTGACACATTAGTGCATACATCCATGAGGAGAGAAACTCGGGAATGCATCATACATCAGTGTCAGCAAACAGCCCGTGCTCTGGGGATCTCTTGGAAAACATCTGACTTGTCCTCCGCATCGTAAAGTAGTGTAGTATAAAGTAATCACTTTAAAAGGTTCTACACTTACAAAGGACCATGTGTAAGAAAATGAAAAAAAGTTGTTTTTCTGGACACTGATACCTGCCTAATTTTTGTCTCATTCAACATATGTGGTTTCTCCCAGCATGCATTGTACTAAAGAGGCTGCTCATCTGTAGATGGTTCACATGTGGTAGAATAGAACAGAACAGCATAGAAAAGAATATGAAACTGGATTCGCTCTGTCCTTTTCTTCAGATGCACACACGTTCCACGCAAGCACAAAGGCACACTCTTCCATTGCCACTTGCCTGTTTCCATGGAGACGGCAGCGAGCTCTTTCTCGCCACCACAAGATCAGACCATCTGACTTGAACACAAAACATATGCACATACACGCTCTTGCAAGCACACACACTGTAGAGCGTTACATTTTTCAGTTAGAACCATCAGTCTGTACTATGATGGCTGTGAGAGCTTCTGTCCGACTTAGAGTTTATCCCTACATGCACGCATGTATTATCACCTTATGACCACTCTACCCGCATGTTAAGATTTTTATATGAGGATGAGCGCTCCATGAGCGGTCGTGTCACCGCTGTGACACTTTATCATATCTTTTGGACAATTCAACTTTTATCTGTGTGTCTTTAGCATTGCATTACACTTCATAGTCATATACAATAAAAATGAAAAGAAAAAAGTGTGATGATATTGATTTTTGTGACCTCTTTTCACCCTTTCACTGCAAATATTGCTGTAAGTACTCTCTCTCTATATACAGTACATCTATAAATATAGATTTGGTAAATTAATGATAATCTTCTTTGTATGTTTGTATGCAAGAAAAACAAAACTCAGCTCTACAAACTCAGTGTGAATCAGGCTTGTATACCCTTCTGTGAAAAATGACCTCAAAGCCTCTGAACACGATTGAGTGCATGAAATATCTTAATGTCGTCTGAGAAAGAGAATGCCATCATACGTCAAAGCCAGTGCATCATTAGGCGAGAAATATATTTTGTGAAAGGTCATAAAACACAATGCTGCTATTTTACATTTAAAGGGGCCTAAGGTGAGGCACACTCAAACCTCAAAAATATCAAAAATATTGTTGTTGTCAAATATTTCATTAAAACTCAACTGATTGCTTATTCTCAGTGTTTACTTGAATACATTATAATACGTACATGATTTAAGATAATCAAATTCAAAATTACCCTGAGATAACGAAAATAAATAACAATGAAAAAGGGACGAAACATAAACTCAATTATGGCTTTAAACTAACATTGTCGTAAAACGGTGGTGCGACAGCCATGACGGCAGCCAGGCCGCTTTACGGCAGGCTCCTGTGTGGGGGTGAGCCACAGCTGTCCTTGTGAAGATGTCCACAGCATGTGAGTGTTTTAAAGATCGCTTCAGCCTGCGGACACCGTGAGGTAAGTTGTGTTTGATCCAACCACCGATAAACAACAACAACAACAGGCGGCGCATTGATCCGAGTTCACGTTCCTTTATTGTGCTAATAAAGGACTGGATCAAATTCACCTTCCTTTATTGTAATAACACGGTGATCGATGCAGCACGTCTCTGTCCTGGCTCACTGACTCGCTTGTACGGTTGGATAAGAACTCACGGTCCTCCTGGTAAAGTCATGAGCTGTGTACCTGGGCTGACATACTGTGTGTATCAGAGTCATGCACCTAGAAACTGGATGTCTCACTGTTTTTGTCGTTAGCCTTGAAGAAGTGACGGCAGGGCTGGTGCGTTCACTGCTCCATGTGAAAATGAAGAAGAAAAAAGATGTTGCTTCAACAGGACGAAAAGGGTTCAAATTCCTGCCTGAAGTGTCCTGATAGACTCCCAGAACCCGCTGAGACCCTGAACTAACGAGTGATCTGAGAGATTTAAACGTTGAGATTGGGTCATTCAAACTCTGTCAGGATGAGACACATAAAACCCTAAATTCATCCTGGGCCACGTGTGAAGCCCTTTTACACGACACTACTCTTCTCAGTGTCCATGTGCAATATCAGCAATCACTCCCACACAATGATTATTTCCTTCCCTTCCTTCCCCTCGCTCAAACATTCAGCAATGCAATTTACCTGCGTGATTATTTCGAGGGAAAGTGAGATCAGATCACAAGGGGTATCATGTTTCTAGGAAACTGATTTATTGGGACACTCATGACGTACATCCTGTCTGCCTCCTTCACAGATACAGCCCACTGAAGTCTGCAGCACCGAATCTGCGTTTCACAAGGACAATAATAATGGCATCCCACTTCCTGAAATATGCAGTGCTTCTTCAGAAGTACCGCACCCCGCTGCTTGTGGTGAGCTGTGGTGGGGTGTTTGCAGCCAATATGTTCTACCATGTCTTTCCTGACATGTCCTACCGCCAGCTGTACCAGGCCTGGTACAAAGGGGAGCCAGCCACGCTGTCGGAAAAGCTCGAGAATGTTTTCCAGCAGGTAATCTGTCTGTTTGTGCATGTGAGTGAGAGAGAGAGCTATGCATAGGTTGCAAACACAAGACAAAATTCTAAATTAATATTTTGTGGAGCATCAATAGGCTTAATTAAGGTTTGGGAGTAAAGGAGATTATGACAATCTGATGTGTAGTAATACTCTAATGTACTTGTCATTTGTAGGTGTTAAAGGATTATGGTGTCAGCCCAGCCAAGAATTTCTCCTCCTTCGCCTCCTTTGGGTTCCATCCCGTCGGTGCTGGAATCCCTTGCCTCCCTGCGGGGGCGCAAATTGGCATCCCAGCAAACTTCAACAGCACAGCCGACAACTTAAACGGCATCACCGACCGAAACATTTTCATCAACGGCAAAACGGTGGACTGGAGCAGCGATGCTGGCGCTGCCCTGAAAGAGTCGCTGATGTTTTCCCTGGAGGCGCAGAAGTTCGCCATAGCGCGGGAAGTGGCCCGTTTGCAGTCCGGAGGACCTGTCCTGAACGCCACCGTGGCCCCGCTCTGCGTGGGCGGGGTTTGGGTGTACAGTGTCTTTCTGAAGCAGGTGCTTGGGCTCCACACGGGGCCGCTGATTTTCCGTGGTGCTGTAAACGTTTTGGCGCTCTGCCTGGGTTTGGTGTCGTACCTCCTCATGTCAGACGCCGTCAGCCAGTGGATTGACTACAACTCAGACAGACGTGCAGCCAGGATATCGCGCGACTATGCCAAAGGAGGGGTCGAGTTTTACGATAAGATTCTGAGCAGGAACAGAACTTTGCGCTCCCTGATGGGTCAGAAAGGAGAGGAGATGTATGCTCCCAATGGGAACTTGTTCCCTGCCAACCTCCTTCAGCTGAGACACACGCCATACACATCCAGGAAGGAAGGGATCCTCAACCTGCTCAAATAGGATCAAGTTTGAGAAGAGACAGTCGGACGCAATTGGAAATAAAACCAACGTCACCAGGGCTCTCAGGAACAACCGTCATGACTTACGTTAGGGTTATTGTTCAAGAATGCTGTCACAAACATTCATAATTTGCATCCTCTCAGACAACAGACATGACGCAAGTGCACAAATAAATGATGGTATCTGAAGGTCTGCTCAGAGTTGGTGGGTGTTTCTTGTAAGAAACAAAGCGTTATTTCTCTGAATCACTGAGTCATTGATTTTTGTCTCCAAGATTCTGAACACGATCATTAAAAGTACGATCATGTTATTCTTATATTTGATGTTGATTGTTGATGGAGAGTGTGGTATAGCGCCTGATTCCAAAATCTCCCGGAGGGGTTCATGTGGCCTTACCCACCTGTAAAGGTCACAGACAACGGGTGGATGATGTCTTGTTTAACCATTAGTACGATCCTGCTGGATGGATTCCCACAGCACTTGATGCAAGGAAGATCTGGATGGGGGAGGATTTACCAAGTTCATTATTCAACAAATTGTGGAGAACAATTCAAAGATCTGCCTTGAATAACCTTTCCTGAAAGCAACACTCTGCACTCACATATCATTTGCTATGTGCATGCTAATTTGCAGGGAGATAATAATCTCAATATGCATCTCATTGGGAGTCAGGGCTCCGATACTGTCGCACCCGGGTTCCCTGAGGTTGTCCATCTGCATATTAACAAGGTTCAGATATGCTGTTTTAATTACATTTCTAATTTTGTGCCCGGTGGACTGAATTAAATATAGAGGCCTGTAATTAATGGCGGTGCAGACAGACATGCATTGACACTTTTTAAATCATTGTCCTCGGGGGACACTGTTTCATAAAAATCTGCCTGTTCTCCCTATCAGGCAAGAACTAGAAAAATGAATGTTCTGATCAAATCTGGATATGGAAAGCAAGCAGGCAGCAGAAGTTGTGGTGCAACTCCACTGCTTTGAATCAATTGTGTTCTCTGACAGAGAGAACCTCTTTACATCGGGCTTTTGAGCAAGATCCTGGATTTGTTCTATATCCATGCTCATGCTAACTATTCTCTTTGTTTCAGATTCATCCCCTCATCATCACATGATGCTGGGAAAATGTTGGACATGAAAAGTTGGGAGAGAACAGGAATTTGTCAATAATGAGAGGAAGAAATCAAAGCGCTGGCTCGATTTTTATTTTTACTCCACCATTGCCATGGCTACAAAGTGGCTTTTGAAATGTGCACACGAACAACACTGGCCTTATTGTCCTGCTCTCACTGCTCCACTTCATCTACTTACTCCATTGTTTTCCCTCACATACAACTGTACAATGGCCCATTGTTTATTGTGCTGTAGGTAGTTTCTCTCAAAGGCCACTAGGGGTCGGTATAGGCCACATTACAACTCGCTCATATTGCTACCATGTTTCTTTTACAGTGTCCATGAATGACAGATCCATTCCATGTGAATGGGTCGAGCTGGACCGGGGGGGGGGGGGGGGTTAATGATTAAAAGGGTATTAATGATTAATAGTGATAAGCCATTTAAGACTTCTCTAAACATTAAATATTCTCTGCAGTAAAGTCAAGTTGAGTATACATCCACTGCGTGTACGTGTGTGTACTTGTTAATAACCTGTTAATGATTCTGGACCGAAGCCTCAATTTCTGACCTCCAGGTTAAGGTAAGGGGTCTGCTGTGAATTGTGGGTATTTAAGGGGGAGGGTTGTAGTTTGGGTAAATGTTCCACAATAATGAAAATAACAACATTGAAATAGCACTTTTCACAGGAACAAGATGTTTTACAGGTGAAATGTTAGGGAGGACAGGGGATGTCCTCATGAGACACAAGTCCAAGGTTGTGTGAGTGTGTCATGAGCAAAATGTCCTACGGAAAAGCTAAGAAAGTTTATTTTTTCGACTCTTGTGGCCAAATTAAATCAACATTAATTTTATTAGTGCATTACCATTGAGTAATGATTTGGCCCCATTCAGAAAACTGGAGCGTCAAAAAAAAAACACGTGAATTATTTCCAAGGATTTCCCGAAAACAACTCACAACATATGCAAACCTTGGTGTCAGTGAATGCAGCACGTGCGTGCAGTATACATGATGTTTAGGTTCATTAATGCCACAAACTGAAGCACTGACTAAAACACGGTGGGCCGGGGGCTTTGTTCTCTCAATGACCCCGTGTGTGAGATTAACATTAGACGGATTAGATCATGCAGCGGTTCTACGTGGGTGCGCTCAAAAACAAACAGCGCGCCTCCCGCTCGCTGGCCCCGCCCCTGTGCGCTGGGTTTTGCGCCATGACGTCGCCGCTGCTCGGAGCTGCGGTGCGGGCAGGAGCAGCTGCAGAGAGCAGGGACCGCGGACAACAACGGACACGCTCCCGCTGAAGTCTCCAGCGCAACGCTCGCCTCATCGCCGACCTGACGTCCACAAAACTACGCTTGTGATCTTTTTGTTTTTCCTCTTTTCGGCATTTTGCATTTTCTCTGCTTTTAATCACGCATGCGTGGGATTATATTTCACATTGTGTCGACCTGAAATGACTGCCGCTGGTCGCCGCGTCTAGCCAATGGTTACTGCGGGGGCTCCTGTCTTGTGGATTATCCGTCGTCGCCGAGCCAGTCGCATGGTCGAGCCCGGAGGAGGCCCCGCTCTGCTGGGTGGATGTGTGTGAGGCACCGCCGGACTGCGAGCGCTGATGAAGACGGTGATAGTGATGATGCTCGGGCTTCGTCGGCAGTGGGCGAACTGATCTTGGATGTTCGGGCCACATCGCCCCGACACAAACCATTTCCTCACACGGCAAACATTGAATTGCTTAAAAACTGGACGCCCCTGGAGCAGTTTATGACGGTAAGAGAGAAGCCGCAGGCCAGCAGCTCCACACTGCCAGCTGACGTTAGCTTGCTAACTAGCTTAGCGCTGTCACTTTTGCCCAAGTTGCTGCCCGCACAGGCTAAAATTGGCTAACGTTGCGAAATAGACCCGACATAACGTTACTCCGAGGGGCTCGTGTTGCAATTACACTTGTGCCTATTTAAGTGCGACCCCCCCCCTCACCACCAGCGACCATAAATACAAAGCTTTAAACACACATTTCCCTCCAGAGGCTCAGTAGCCAGTGCCCGTGTAGCCTGCGCGTTAAGCTAGCCGCTTCTTTAGCCCATTCAATATTTCGCTGCCGACTTTACGCAGCTGCGAAACAGCGGCGGCTCCAGTGTGCGCTGCGGCGCTTTGCGTTTTTACCCGTTTGTCGAACGAGCTGAACCCCACCACCACCACCACCACCACCACCGGGCAGTGATCGCACGCAATTCCGGCAAACGGGCCCGTTAATGGCTCATTCATTGTGCCGTGCACAAGGAGCCCTTTAATGACAGGACTCCCAAGTTGGCGTTGCACGGAGCCGCACGGAGCGGCTGCGGCTTTAAATGTGCCATCGCTGTTATCGTAACAGCCATTGTTTGACTTGTGAGCATTGAGAGGTTTGCGTTGACAGCTGCTGGTGGAGATCCTGCTCCTGGAGCCTCAGCCTGGGCAGCTAAACCGAGCGGAGACCGCTGAGCTCACTGTGAACGTGTGCGGTCATTCACTGGTGAGGGGCCGCTGGAGCAGATGCGTTCACGTACGTGTCATATTCCAGAGACGTCACGCAAAGAAGGCCTGTGTGGATAAGCTGCTTATTTCGCCTCTGCATGGATGATACTTCATTGTTGTCGTGCAGTCAATGACAGCGCGCACGCACGCACGCCCGTGCGCTGGCCGAGCAGCTCCGAACGGTGCCGTTCAGTGATGGTTGTGATGCTTTCTGCTGTGACGAGGCGTCCTCTTCTTGTCCTCTCTCTCGATGACGTAATCCTCCACCATCCGTGCCACATCTTCTGGGTCGCAGTCGGTTCCTCCGCTGCCTGCTGCTCGCCAGTCTGCTGCCGAGGCTGAGATCATATGGACGCTGCACCGTCCTGTTTGTCCAACGTCCCATGTCTCCATAGCTGCCCCCCCTCTCGTATTGTTTTAGCTGTGCAGAACGACTTTAAAGACATTTCCAGGATAGCTCACGATCTGGTTCTCAGATAAAGGGGCAGCCAGTGGATGAAACCCTTCATTTCTCTTCAGTTTTCCTCATAACTGTGACCAGGGCCCCCAGGGGTCTGTGATGGCAGGAAGCGACCCCCCCCCACCTCACCAATGCCCTCAACCCACTGATAATTTTACTGACTCTTTATTTGTAAGATGAGATGGGGGATAATTTTGACAAGCGCTTCTCTACACTAACCACGTCTGAAAGAATCCCTATGAACACTTAGCATAACAGACACCCCACCCCCTCCCAAAATGATTTTGACCTTATGTTAGTGGCTCATCTTGACCTGAATACATCTAGGATGGGGGGCGGGGTGGGTGCGAGGGCGATGGTTTCCAAATAGCTCACGATCTGGTTCTCAGATAAAGGGGCAGCCAGTGGATGAAAACCTTCATTTCTCTTCAGTTTTCCTCATAACTGTGACCAGGGCCCCCAGGGGTCTGTGATGGCAGGAAGCGACCCCCCCCCACCTCACCAATGCCCTCAACCCACTGATAATTTTACTGACTCTTTATTTGTAAGATGAGATGGGGGATAATTTTGACAAGCGCTTCTCTACACTAACCACGTCTGAAAGAATCCCTATGAACACTTAGCATAACAGACACCCCACCCCCTCCCAAAATGATTTTGACCTTATGTTAGTGGCTCATCTTGACCTGAATACATCTAGGATGGGGGGCGGGGTGGGTGCGAGGGCGATGGTTTCCAAAGCTGAACTACTTATCCTGGGAATTAGGCCTGCCATGTAGCACATTTTTAATATGGGACACCATCAAAGCTGTATAAGGATTATTTTACATTCGATTACACTGCTAGAAAAGTGTGGCTGGCTTTTTACCCTGGACAGTCCTCAGACTTATAAATGACATGCAGCTTTTGCTATCAGATGTTGGTGTTGTCAAAGTGGTGTATATTATATTCAGGAGTGCAGGCACATACAGTGAGATACACCCTGAAGAGCTTAGTTAAATGAGCTCCACATTATTATTGTCATCCCCTAATTATGTTTTCAGCTGCACATTTCTATCTGATCCTCTTGTTTTCTCTTTCTGCACACTAAGTGGTAATTATTCTTGAAAAGGTTAAATACGTAATTGCCTGTGCAATGATGTTTCTTGCTTCTGCTGAAACCAACTGAAACACCCTGAAAGTCTCCATCCAGAGCTTGGCCATAACGCTGAGAGCGGAGTCCTTTACATGGACAACAATAATCGTATCATTGGTCTTACTCTGAGTAAGTCATTATTCCAATGAGCCAGTTTACACGAGTCTATCCATCTTCCTATTTACATGTTTCAGAGCACAGTCTGATCATGACTCATGTGAACATGATGTCTCCTACATTAAAACACCCCTCAGTCCTGCCAGATGTTAAAAGTGTAGTGCAATGACACAAAGCTGGTCTTCGTAGTGGATTCAGACATATATCTCCAGTGCTATGTCTATGGTTGTCTAGTATAAATCCTTACATGATGTGCTGAGTAGAATCCTGGATTGGTCTGAATTTCTTTGCTTGTTGTCTTGACTAGTACTGAAGAAGTGGACTCAGCTGGTGAAGATTAAATTGCCTGGGGCAATGGCCCCGCTTCACTTCAGCAGCGCACCTGAACCAGCCTTCCCTAGAAGTGTGTGTGTGTGTGTGTGTTTGAAACGGTGGTAGAGGGGGCGGATAGTAAGAGGTGAGGGGAAGGTTGGGATAGAGGGGAATGTGGAAAGGAGATGGGGGGGGGGGGGGGGGGGACGAGGGGGGGGGGGGGGGGGGGGGGGGGGGGGGGGGGGGGGGGGTGCACAGGTGTGGCAGAGGTAATTGGAATTAACTGAACCTGCTAGCAGAAGGCTGAGGTAACTCATGGGATGAAGCTGGGAGTCAGGGGGTGTCATTTGCAAATTGGGACTCAATTTGAACTGTGAAGATGGAGCAGGGGCCAACAGTTTTTGACCAGTATTCCAACCATTCACCCTCAGGATGATATTGTGTTTTTTAATAACAATAATATAGAAAGACATGCAGTATCTGTCTAGGGGCATAACCTGCAGGCCTGCCATTCATGCAGTATGAGCACCTGCTGGACAATATTGACTTTAACAAGACTCTGCTATGACAAGGCCAAACATACTTGGCTTAGATTTTCACAGTCAGTTCTTTATCCTTCACTTGACGATATTCTGTATCAATGAAAGGATTCATGTGATTTTTTTTTTTCCTTTTCACTTTCATTAACATTGCAAGATTTACAAAAAAATCCCCCTCTCAATGTTTAAAGAGTCTACTGAGCACCATTCTAATTGAAAATAAAAAAGCAGGAGAGACAGCAAATCCATGATCTCTTTGGCGTCCTCAGACTTCTCAACACTGCTGAATCATTGTATCTCCCTGGGGTGGGAGTGCCGGCGGAGTGCCAGTGGAGAAGATGCATACAGATGACAGCCATCTGCTTAAACATCATAAACTGGGCCACACAGCAAAGTGGCCAAAGGTCAACCATTGTTCTTGCCAGTTTGAGAGCCTGACCGATACAATGTGGGATGGGCTCAGAGTACTGAATGTTACGGAATGCATGGAACATTATATGCCCAAAGATCCTGTTAAGGTCTTAGGTCTTGTGCAAAATCAGTGAATATGGACAATAGAATAAGATATAAATGCAGGTATTCTCTTCATTCACCAAAGTTTTAGCTGCTCGCTGACCTTCTGCTATCCAATATGTTCCTTTCCTGCCAGTTCCTCACAGCTTACTTTTCTTTGTCTGAAACCTTATTTCTGCTTGGTCTCAGTGTTAATAAAGGCACATGAAGCCACTTAGGGTGGTGCCCAGCGGGGCTGTCTGCTCAGTGTTTGTGTGAACTGACGACTGTAGGTGAGGGTGCTGCTAGTTGGGCGGTGCGGGCAAGATAAGAAAAGGTGGCATTTGAGAATCTTGCTTTAGTGAGCTTATTGTGTAAAGGGAAAAAAATCCTACCAATTACAGTGTCAGCCCGACATGGCACAGGCTAACATAGAGCTCACAGATCGCCGTGATCGGAGCCACAGTTCTTTCCGACAGCACTTAAGTGAACATCCATTCATAAATATCCTGCAAGGTAGCTCCCAGGAAGGCAGCTACTTAGTGTTGTGTTGCCGGGGGTGGATATGACACACAGGTCCTCAGCAGAAATCATCTCCCCAGTCCCAAACACAGCTGTGTTTACCCTGCACAAGACACCCCGGCTACAGAATGCCAGGACGAAGGTGCCTCCACAGATCCAGACTTCCAAAATAGAAAGCAAGTAATGCCATATTAATAGCACATTCTGACTGGCTGCAGAAGAAAGCTGTATCAAATATGGATGCATCTGTCAGGCGAGTAACACAGTCGTCTCAGTATAATTCAGAAAGTAGCAGAGAAGCCTTGCATGTTGTTATTTCCGGCCTGTGAACACTGGGACAAAAATAATAGTGGCCTTGTGAATTGAGTCTAAATGATTGGGGGTAGATTCAATTCTGGGTGGGGAAAAAAGCCTTATTTTGCTTCGGAATGAAGTGTTTATTCATGGTGGCACAGTCGTAGGATTGTGCCAAGATTTTATTTTAGATGTAATATTGTCAGATCAGGTTCACATTCTCTTTCACTCTCTCTCTTATTCAGAAATACACAACTTTACAGAGAATTGTGACTCTACATGCATGCACATCTGAATGGGCTTCTCTTGAATAATCATAGCACTATCTGGTGGCAACAGAAATCACTCTGTATTCTGATCTGGCAGAATAAAACTCTTATTACCCCTACCAGGAGCTTATGTCTTTGTTTGTTGCTCAGTAGGATTATACGAAACCTCTCAACTGATGACATTTTGTGGAGGGGCGGGGCATGATGCAAGCAAGAGCCTGTTGTATTTCAATGTGGTCAGGGGTCAAGAGAAGGGTCTTTCAATGTTTCACAGTGTTACCCAGGTCCAGACCATCTCAGGTTGAGGGAACGGGGGGTGAAATGCATGTTTTAAGATATGTTGTTATTCTGCTTCCTTCCTGGCAAATAATCACAGGAAGCACAATAGAAACTTTTCATGTGAACCTCATTTAAATGATGAACTCACCACATAACAAAGGAAGTGGCTTTAGATATCTGCTGTAATTAATCATGAAGTATTGGCCCATTTTTTTAATGTTTTCTAACCCAAATTCCAAAAAATGCAGGGCAAGATTATAGCAACATGCCAGGAGATAAAGCTAGCGAGATTATGGTTTATGAGCTGTGAGATAGGCCAAGATAGCTGTGCAGGGGTTGGATTATTAGACTAGAACATAAAGCGATTAAGGGATAAAAATGATCATTCATCATCAACAGGTATGAGAGGGATAGATGCAGAGAGGAGCATCACATGAATGCGGGAATGGTAGAAAAGGGAGTAGACAGATAAACAAACAATGTTTTTGTCTATTTACAATATATACTACTTCTTAACTGTCACCTAGTGTCAGTTGTAGCTGCTCGGTTTCACATGTCCACTCCCTTCTGACTTTCTCCTCGGCATGTACACCCGGATCTCTCTAGCCTGCAGGGTTGAATCAACAACCAGTTTTAACCAGTTTATTGCTGGGTGATGTTCACAACTGAAATACTGAAGAGCTGCTAGTATGCTGATGCTGCTGTTGCTCATCATCATCATCATCATCATCATCATCGTGCAGTTTAACCATGGGCATGTTTGGTAATGTATTCTAGCAAGTAGCTCAGGCAGGGATATGAAGTTGTGTGTTGAATGTGGACACAATTAAAACCTAAATATTCATGCAGGTGTTGTGGGTAATATTGTCACAATCTTGGTTTTTCAGACCGAGACTTCTAACAGTGGGATTAGGTTGAAGAAGTCAGTTTTTTTTTTCCCTCACCACCGCATCTATTTCATCATTTAAAAATGTTTCATGTGAAAGAGCACTCCTGTCCTGTGCAGCCCCACCCCCACCTTTACACTCCTCAGGTATGTGAGTACAGCTGGCTCCTGACTCTTTACTCTAGAGTTATGCTTGAGCGCGTGTTCTGGCTTGTCCTTCCCTTCGCCATCAACCTTCCCATTTTCTCCCAGAGCGTGTATCCTCTGCAGCACATTGACAGATACCCACGGTTTCCTAAAGGTGCCTGTGTGCCCATTTCAATCTGTTGCTTGTGCAACCTGAGCTTACCGTGCGCGCACACACACACACTGAAAAGGATTCGGATCCTCAGGTCTGCCTTTGAAACAGCTGCTTAAAGAGCCCTGAATATTTCAGGGGGTCAAAGGACACAGTTGCTTAAGAACAGTGGGTCAGAGCCAAAAATGGATGGTTCCTTATTCTGCTGCGTCCCCATGAGAATCTGCAAGGTTTCACAATAATGCCTCACAGTGCTCAGTAATATTTTGAGTTCTGCAATTACAGACAATAATCAACTGTTTTTTTTCTGCATCCAAACAAGGAGAACATAACAATGTTTCTATGACTTTAATTCTTAAATGCCTGCCCCCACTATCAAACACACAGTGATCTTTTGGCAGGGTTGTTTTTTCCTTCTCTAAGTTACAGTATTGTCTCTGCATGGTGGATGTAGACGTGCGAGGAGGCCTTAACTGAACATGTGAGATCAGAAGCGAACAGAGCGGGAGGAGAAAGTGTCGATGACATGTGTATTGATATCTGGTTACAAGGGCTGACGGGCTTGCTTTTTGAGAGGGTGTGTCCACCCACGTGATCTTTGATCTGAGCAGTACCCACACAAACTGTTTCGACATCTGGCTCTTTCAGCTACTACTGAAAGATCCACACTACTGCTAAGCTAAAGCAATCTTTCACCACAATTCCAATTCCTCTCTGAAACTGCAATTAGTCTTTTTATTTGAATCTGCTTCAAATTCACACACTCCTCAAAACATGCCTTATTTGTTTTGTTTTTTTCAAAAACATTGTCATGCATTAATAAGTATATTTTTCAATGTGCATATTGGCATATTTAAATCTGCTAAAAACTAAACAGTCATTTTAGGGGATAGATTGAATTGAATTGAGACTGAAGAGCAGCAACTCATTATGTGACTGGCCAAATATGACATTATATTTTAAATTAAACTGAAAAAGAAGGGTTTTCTTGACTTTTTTCTTGATTTTGTAGTTGTAGCTGACAGCACGTGAGCTTGTTGTGCATGTACCTTTCCATTGTGCTGCCAATTTATTGCACTTTCAGTCTATTGACCTGTTGTTGTGTGTTTCTGCTGACTGAATGTATGCACTGTATCAGCTTGTTTTTTCTCTGAGGGTATTTGTGTAGATGTTTCTATGTGTCTGATAGCCTTTGGTTTGCAGCCATGCTCAGTAGGAAAAACAAATTGCAGTGAATGAGATTTTGCACTGTCAGGTCGTGTGTGCGTGTGGTGTGGAGTATTTGTATGTGCGGAAAGAAAGTGACCAAAATGGACATTCATACCCGCAGAGAATCTATGTGTGTGTGTGTGTGTGTGTGTGTGTGTGTGTGTGTGTCAAATGAGAAGGGGAGCACCAAGAGAACATGAGAACGAGTGTGTGTGTGTGTGTGTTGGAGGAATAGGCAGCCTCGCTCCTTTTTTCTGGGGCAGGCTATCAGGCAGGGAGGCAGCAGGGAGGGATAATAACAGAAGCTGTTACATTCTTGTGGTTTCTCTGATTTCAGCATGAGGCTGGGGGGAGGCTGGCTCCGGCTGACTCATGGCTGCTCTGCATGCTTTGTCTCCGTCAGCCTGTGAGCCGGCATGGAGGCTGCTAGGACAAGGACAATGCATGACATTTCTCAGACACTTTAATCCAAGACACATTAATTACAAGACCATCAATCTCTGCATGTTTTAGCACCTCTTCCTCAAGCGCCAACCTGGCGACTGATTAACGCTGCACCCTTCAGCACTGATTTAGGTTTACAGTCCCCAACTTATTTGGATTGAGAATATCTTGCTGTGTGTCGGCTTGTAGAGGAGCTGATGAACAGCTACAGCTACATGACTGTGACAAAGCACTCACACACTTGTCATAGATCAGCTCCAACAAGAACAAGCCCCATTGAAAAACCTGGCTGTGTATATTCGCTGGAACCAAATGGCACACTGGTTTGTTACGTTGTGGCTGGGCAATAAATCATATTATTGATCATCACCATCAAATTTGAATCAATAGCTGTAAATATAATAGTATTATTATTATTGCATTAACAATTTAATCCATTGTCCCCGGTGACAAGGTAGAACATACATAATTAATCTACCTTAGATTCATCAAATATTTAGCCATTTGAAAAGTGTGCCATTCTTTGGTCATAGTGTTTAACAGCCACCTTCACCCAGGAACTAAAATCAGTCCTTTGCCACAGAAATCATAATAATGTGACAAATATTGTGATAGTTATCGATGTCAAATGAAGGGAAACATTCTATCTTGATGCATCATCCAGGCCAAGGCTGGAAGGAAGGAGGGCAAAATAAAAGCTTTGCAGAGTGGTTTGACAGGAAGTGGCGATGACATCTGAAAATGGACAAAATAATAATTTCCTTTATGCATCTTTTCAGAACTGTAAAATTAATAATAGTCAACATTTGCTCTCGATACAATCTCCTCATTACTGTGGAATCTGCTTCGTCGGACATTTAAAGCTGTTACTTAGGTCTGGGGTTGCACTAATCTTCTTTTGTAAAATCAGATTTATGTAGAGCTAGCATACCCGTGCTAGAGGTTGTCAGTGGTGCAGAGGAAACGCTATCTGCCAAGTTATCACTACTACACATGCTTGACCTGCCCCGGCCTGAATACTGCATAACCAGGAAAAAAGCCACAGAGCAAACATTTCACGTGAGTTTTAAAATAAAGCCGAACGCTGCTGCTGAATAAATAGGGCAGCCCAGAATTGCTTGATGCTTGATGTACATGCAAATACAGTGGTTTGCATTGTTCCAGCTGATCACATGCCAGTTCTTCAGAAAATAGCTTTGGTTAGTTTGGTAAGCTGCTTTATCGTGACGCATTATTCTGCATAAAAGCTGTGCCAGCGCTGTCAGAAGACAAAACGTCACACGCGCAAAAAGCCTTCCTCTAGTTGAGCTGGTTGAGCTTTAAACACAGGTGTTTAGAACAAAGCACCCAGGACCATTCCAGTTGCATGCTTCTGCCGTCATTCGTCAGGACACGCGAAACACTGGACAAGTTGAGGACTCAGTATTTCTGCACTAGCATCTAACCTTAATTTCTACCTTGTGGAAATGTTGTACAATGCACGAGATGACTGTCAGGATGGCCCACGCTTTCCTGTTTTGGCTCTGTTTACCAACCGCAATGTGTTCCACACACCTCCATCTCTTCATGCAAATCTGCGGTACAGAGACATCCCCGAACACCTCACCCACACATGCTCTTTGTTATATGAGACCATACAATGCATTCAAGCCAACTGTTTAATCATCAGCCCCAGTGTTGAAGCGTCTCTGCTTCTCGAGTCGCCTGTGTTTCTGCAGGGGCTTCAGGCCGTTAAGCTGTGTCGCTAAATAGTTTGCGGCTGACGATAATCCTCCCTATAGACAGGTCTGTGTGTATTACCTTCTATTTAGATATTGTACAGGTCTCCTACTTGCAGCGTTTTTGTTCATTCCTCCCTCTCATAGGCCTCGTACACACCAGGTATTAACATGGTTTTTGTGATCCAATCAAAAACGGACAGCTCACAGTACGGGCGTGAACACACCCAGTTCTGACAGCCATCCCATCAGCCCAGAGGAGGTCCCGCTGCAGTTTCATTATAAAATCTCTCTTTGCAAGATAGCTGCGCAATCCATTCAGTGCTTCTCTCACCTCACTTACTGTGCCTGCTCACTGTAAACACACGCACGCAGGCACGCATGGTGAAGTGAGACAGATCTGAGGGCGATCCAAGACGCCTGTGAGTCACAAAAACCACAATACAGGTGTGTACGATGCCATAGACAAATCAATCTGGTGTGTGGGTGAACAGAACATCAACATATTCAATTCACAAATTAGCGAGTGGGCATGTTGTTGCTGTTTGGCACACTGTGGGCACAAACTTGAAAGCGGCGCCATGCATGTAGAAGATGCCAGCGAAGATCTTGCAGCGTTGATGTGTAGACAAACAGAATTGGTATGACCTCCCCTGTGTTCTTCATGCTCTACCAGGCACTACCCCTCATCTGAATGTTGTGTAAATGTCCCTGTTGTTATGAAGGTGTAGATATCCAGTCTCCTGCTGCGCCCTTCATGTACGAGAGATCTTATCCTTTCATTTTCAATAAATTGTTTATTCAAGGCTTCTTCGTAAAGGGCTCCAGTTTGTGTGACAGGGAAACGGATAATGAGACGAGTTGAACTTCAGTGAGATAAGTTCTAATTGGTTTAGCAGCGTTTGAGTATTATCTGTATTGAGTATCAGCTGCCATAGCTTCTAAGAATAGGAGGTCATCCTGAGGGTGCAGGGGATTAAGTAAATCATAGTCATCATGTCTTTATCACATGCTGTCCCTGCTCTGCTCTGGGACGGACACATTTGGTTACTCCAGCACCAAATTCAAGCCTTTATTTTGAGCGTATTTATATCTAGCTTGGCCTTGGCCTGCACTGTTACCACTGGCCAACATGTCTATACTGGTGCAGCTTTCCCAACACTTGCTGTGGTCATTTAATTCTGGGGGAAAAAATAGAGTCAACCCATGTTCCATCTTTTTGATTTGGTGAGTTTCTCTATGAATTATTATGCTACGATAATACAGTCACTTCACTGTGCTCACTGCCACTGAATAAATGTGTGCTGGGGTACTTTGGCCTCTTTCACAGTAAGACCTATATGAGCTCCTTCCTGCTTTCACATGACCAGCGTCACAGTGCTTACTGCTTAAATCCATTCTTATTTTCTCATGTTTGCACTATTGATGCCCCAACTCAGCATCTGTGTTAACTTCCGCTCTGAAGCAAGTTTACAATGCTTCCCATTTTCGAGTTTAGCACACATGCATTTGTTTAATTGCACCTATGTCATTATTGTAATGACAGATTTGCAAGTGTAGTCAGAGCATTTATGCGATTGAATTAACTGTGGACATAAAGCAGACACTGTTGTGTGGTGAAAGATTATTTGGTAGAAGATGTGGATGAAACAACAAACGTGCGTGTGCGTGTGTGTGTGCGCGTGTTCTATATGGTTTATGGTGTCAGGGGAGCTTTTACATCCTAATGAAGGGATTCACTTTGCTGCCTATTGATCCTACATGCTGTTAAACACACATTCACACTCGGCTGGTGTGGTCCTGGATCTGTAGGTCTATGAGTGCTGTCTGGGGGACAACTGCACTCCTGACTGGACGCTGGTTATCAGAATCAGAAGCAGCGTTATTGACCAGATGCTACTTCCATTATGAGATCCGCCCCTTTTGTGTATTTCTACTTCTTTCCCAGTTGAATAATGGATGGCTCTTGATGGAAAGAATGGGGCACATTGAGGGGAGTGATATCTATCAGTGTGTGCTATTTGGTGAGACCAGCATCTTTCAATGGCACCGCATCAATGCACCATCAAACTCTGCGGACAATGACCCTCTCTATTTACTCATTGGCTGTACGACATGAACTTTGTTCACGGGAGCTGACAAACTAAAGTCTGTTTAATGTCCGGTTTAACAGATTTGGACGTTTGCCCTCACACATTCACGTCCAGACCGTTTCAGATCTGCAGCCACGTAACAAATGACCTTTCTTAAATAACGGCTGAAAAACACCAATCTGGGTATGTGTGAATACATTTGAGTTTTAATGGCTACGCCTGGATCGGTGTAGAATTTGTTTGTCGGGTGTTGATGTGTGTGTTGTCCTCGGCCTTGAAGCTGAGCTGCTATGTCCTTGGCACAAAACACCTGGCCTCCCTGTGGGTGGGGAAGGAATGTGCCAGGCTGAGGTGGATGCAGGTGGAAATTTGCAGCGTTCTCAGAACGTACCTGGTAACATTTAAAGATGCCAGTGTCAGCAGGAAAAGCACAAAAATAATCTGGGGAATGTGCTGCTTTAATCAAACCATCATCTCTGTTTGCCTTGCATGTCTGAGAGAAGGTGAAAGAGACTTATTGTTATAAAATTAAAGACTTTTTCCTGTGCTTACACTAAGCGTGTTGCAGAGAACAGCCTGACAGCAGGATACTTTCAAACTCTCCATGAAACAGTTCACAGTGACACATGAGAAAGACAACATGTTGTTCAGTGGCTTTGTGTGTGCATAAGCTGGAGGAAACGCGTGTGGGCAAGGTCGAGAGGGGGAAACGAGAGCAGAGGTAACAGCATGTGTAGAGACGAGAGGAGAATGGAGAAACGATGCTCACGTATGGAAGAAGTGACCCAAAGGGAGGGGCAAGTTGTGGTTTGGGGGCAGTGTGGTGGGGTAAGATGAAAGTGCAGTATAGCTGTGAAAGAGGAAATGGTGTTAGCGACCACACAGAGTCAAGTGTAACGTGGAAAGAACATAAAGGTGGTGGGGGGGGCGAGCAGGATGAGGATTGGATGATATGGTAATGAGGACATCATGATGGTTGGGGGAGATACATCTCAGTGACGTGAGTGCTGCAGAAACATTGTTTTTGATACTAATACAGACATTTGTGCTAATCATATGTTATATATTTTACATTAATTATGACGAACGTAAAGGGACGGGAAGGTAGATTAATATAAATTGTTAAAATAAATCATAAATAAAAGAATAAAAGTCTTTCATTTTGAAGAAAATGAAATGATAGAATTGTATTCATCTCATTCTGCTTCATGAAAACATACTGTAGCAATGGGATTACAACCAGTACTATATGACTTTGCTATTAGCCAGGGCTACATATGGCTCCCCCCAAAAGGAGGTCAGAGTTCAGTTGCTGCCCACATTCCTAAAACTAGAACTTCCCTGGCACCCCACCTCCCCCACATAGACACATGTTAAATGCTTTGTCTAAATCCACCAGTCCCACACACTAAACAGCACTGGGCTGTTTTTGCCCTACATAAGAGGTCATTAGGATTGTGGGATGTGGCTGGGGAAGCTGATTGCTTGACGAACAAAGACAAGTGCAACACCACCTCTTGGTAAAGAAGGTGTGTTGGAAGTGTGGTTGTAGGTGAATACGGGAGAGGCAAGGCTTATTAATGAAGTCACAGGTGGATCGAGGATGGGCGAGGGTAAAAAGATCTGGAACAACAGGTCTCTGTATTTCATGTATTGGACTGGCAGTGCTTATTCCAGTTGACGTCTTTCTTTACGAAGACATGACGAATAATAAAAACATGTTAGACTGAGTCAGGCCATGTTGGCGTCCATGTCACACAGAATCCTACTCTGTGTGTAGTGCATGATTTATCCCTCTGTTATTTACACATAAATCAAAGAAAGAGACACTAAGCACCCTCCCTCTTGCTCATTTAAAACAATCGCAAGCTGTCTGCAACCACACGCACGACGCAGTGGCACACATCTGTAATTGACCACCTGTTTGACTGTGGCCTAGTTTATGCTTTACGGAACTCGGTGGAGCAGTGATGCACCGTTCCTCTGGGAGCCTTTGGGAACTGCTTGCATATTATTTCAGTTGTTCTGCAGCAACACAAAGGGACAGAAGCGGGACACAAATAGCCCATATTTTGACTTTCATTTGAAGGAAATATGGATATAAATAGAATTGTGTGGGCCAAATCAAGTTCACTCTTCAGCCCACATTTGAACTGGGAAAGGCCGCTGTCTCTTGAGCAACTTTCTCTTGTGAAGATTTTTGTTCTTAAAGTACGAATGAGAAATAAAGGGAGAATCATAGTTCACTAGATTGGTAGTAACGTTATTGCTGTACTTGGGTGTATATGTTTATACTGATGAAGTGGAGCGACACGCAACCTCATGTCGACGTTAGATAACCTCTGCGTGCGTTGATGAGATGTATTAGGTATGTTTATAGGAGGGGTGTGTATTCCTGTGCACAGACGGGAAGACTGCAGGGGCATCTGTGTTTGCAATAAGCTGACCGAGCCGGAGGAGCTCACCAGTGAGGGAAGCTTTAGGGTCAAGAGCCTCACACACACACACACACACTTGCCTGTTTGTAAGCTCTGCTGACTGCAGGAAGCAATAATGGTAGCGTGTTTCCGGAGTTCCGGAGGGTTCTCTCAGGGGAGTGTGGCTGTCCTCTACAGCTCAGCAGAGCAAAACTGAAAAGAGCAGAGCAGGAAGTTATTGAACCTGGAGAATAGAATGCGATAGCGTAATAGAACATTGTACAGCATATAGCAGAGAAAGGTAAAAGCAGCCAGGGTCTGAGCATAATGAAATGTGATCACATCAGCGATGGTCGTGAATTGGTTGCATATCTCTGCTCCTCGTCTTAAAGTTAGAAATGTTAGGAGAGAGCAGGGGCGGCGATGCAGCCTGTGGAGAGAGTCTGTGTCAGAGCGCCCCCTCAGCATGAGCCAGCGTTACGAGCGGCATCCGTCTTCCTTTCCTTCTGCATGGCTTCATCCCTACATCCCTTCGCTTGACTTCCCTAACTGACGGCTCCGCGACTTCCATGTGTGTCTTATTATGGTCAGTTGGATATTACCTGCAAACTGCAAGCCCACCTCTTGCTGACCCCACCCGCGCTCAAAGCTGCTACACAGGAAATTGTGGCTGTAGATGGTGAGCTGGATTACAGCTCCTGATTCATCTCCCTCCACTGGTTACCAGTGGCTGCCCATGTCTGCTTCTAAACACTAGTTCTTGTGTACCTTGCTGCGAACCGATCGGATCCAGTCTATATCCAGGACATGGTTAAACCTTGTGTCCCAGGCTGTCCACTGACTGCCAGGGACAGCTAACCACTCAATAAAATCACAACTGTCCTGGCTCCTGAATGACCGAACGAGCTCCTAGTTAACACCAGGACACCAGAAGGTTTCTGACTACACCTCTGTTAGGGTTTAAATATTATCTGTTTCAAATCAAAATAATGTGATTTGGACAAAAGCATCAGCTGAATAATGTAATGTAATGCTGTACCCTTTAGTGACTAAATGTCAACATAAGCATCACCCCTCCCCCACCCCCCTGTGGCCTCTGTTTGTGTGTAGCATGAATGTCTGGCGGTGACGGGATGGCCTGTGATGGCCTCGCATATAGATTTGTGTGCATGCACAGAGTGCGCACGATCTGCCCTCGGTCATGAGGTTTGTGCTGATACGCAGTGACAAGCAACTCAGACATGCAGTGGCCTCCATAGAACTAGCTACACACACATACACACACACCGCTCTTTGCACCAATGGGCTCACACTGAGCCATTGGTGCCAATTCAGTCTAGCTCTCGATTACAGGGCCGTAACCCTTGTGGAGCTATTATGTCTCCTGTCACAGTAGATCACCTGAGAATGAAAAGGAAAATGCAAGAGAGGAAAACCCACTGTGATGGCATATGTCAAAGATAAACAGTATAAACGAAACTAAAAGCAGACTATAGCATAACTGTGTGTATGCGTGGTCCCAACGGGTTTGTCTCTCTTGTTCCTTCTCTTGGAAGTACACCCAAGAAATACATGTTGTTTGTCCCGTGAAATATATTATTATATTATCTATGTGTTATATTCATCAAACCTGATTCATATACAGTGAATATAATAGAACAACCCCATTAAATGCTAATGTACCATATATGCTAGAACCTTCATGTCTGTGATCTTACCTTTTTTTCCTGTCTGTATAAACTCAACTTAAACCACATGTGAGTGGTTTCCAGTGTGGGCAGTCGAAGGAAAGCAGTGAGGCGTGGCGTCAGTAATTAGCGGCTTTGGTTTGTTCTAAATGGAGCAGCTTCATATCGAGTTATTGTTATTTATTCCCACTGATGAGCAGACTGGGGCACCCTCAGCCCCGGTTAATTTCCCAACTGATCATGAACTGCTGCAGCCAAGCACGGTGGTGATTTAATGATCAAATTAAATGTATTGATCACAATCAAACAGCAAAGATGGTTTCTATGAATGTCGAACCAGGCTGCAGAAAGTGCTGATTGCTTTATTGCAATTACTTTTCACCGTGCGGTTTATAATAATCACATGCTGGAATAATGACACATAGCAGTTGTGTAGTGTCTTGTGAGCGGTGCTGTTGTGGAGTTTCCACTTCTCCTCGTAGGGAATCTCCTGCTTGCCTACTCATTGACATTCTTTTCTTATGAAGCAGTCTGTGCTTGCACGGACTTGTTTTACAGTGCTGCTGCCCTCCAGAGAAATCCTGCTCTTGGCCCATTGTGTTCAAAGTTGTAAACATAAGGGGATCTTGTTACCTGTGACATAATATATATTTTACAGATAATGTCTTCATTTGAAAGTGGATTCATAGAGAACACTCTGATGTTAGTGATGCCACATTTTGTGTTTCACGCCTGGCATCTGACTTGTTGTTTTTCCTCTGCTCTGTCTCGGCCCATTGCAGACCCTGGTAGGAGCGTGATGAGCGCGCGCTTCCGCTTGCCTGCTGGCAGATCCTACAATGTCCGGGCGACGGAGCTGGAGCGAGACAGGCCGCACACACAGGTTGTGTGCAACGTACTGCTGCTGGACAACACTGTCCAGGCATTCAAAGTCAGCGTAAGTACCCCGCCTCTACTCGGGTATCCCACTTTTGATGCAGGGCCTGAAGGAACATTTTGGATCGAATTGCTACCTACAAAGAGAATACACGTGTGTGTGTGTGTTTCCCCTGAGGTTATGGCTGAACCCACAGTATCACATGTCTTAAAGTCATGAACCTGTGGCTAAAGATGCTCCACAAAGCTGCAGAGCCTGATGAGTCGCTATCAGAGAGATCAAGTCGATCCGTGCGACGCTGCGAACAGGAACTGCTGAAATGTACAGAATCGCGTTCATATGTTTCCATAATTGTACAATAATCCGAGCAAAGCCTCGAGAAATAAAAACAGGAAATTGGAGCATCAGCATTGTGCCCCTTCCTCCCCCTCACCCCCCCCCCTTCCTGCCCCTCCTCCCATTACAGTAAGTTTCCCCTCAAGCCCACTCAAATTAACTTTACAGTCGGTGGGGAAACAGCCTCAGTGTGTGCCTACATGTTTGCAGACGTAAAAAACCAGCCCACACTGTATGCTCTTCCTGGTGGGACTTGGCCTATAATTCCTTGGAGCATCAGCATTGTGCCCCTTCCTCCCCCCCCCCCCCCCCCCCCCCCCCCCCTCCTCCCATTACAGTAAGTTTCCCCTCAAGCCCACTCAAATTAACTTTACAGTCGGTGGGGAAACAGCCTCAGTGTGTGCCTACATGTTTGCAGACGTAAAAAACCAGCCCACACTGTATGCTCTTCCTGGTGGGACTTGGCCTATAATTCCTTCGTCTCACTCTTCTTCAGTGTACTCTGCCACTGGTGCTTTGATTTCATTGGTCGATCGCTGAGGTTTACGAGCATCCAGTCGGTCACGTGCTGTCACACCTTGAGAGGACGGACGGAGAGAGTGTGCGAGGGACCGGGTATTTTATTTTCTGCCAGGTCACGAGTCGGCTTGTGACTGGTGTTACATTTGTCTGTCACTTCATGTGATAACACATTTCCGTTTTCTGTCTTTGTGTCTGCCCTGATGCCTCCCTCTGTCTGTCAGTGTTTGATCAGCTCTGTCAGGGCTGGGAGGGAAATTCCCTTTGTGAGTCAGAAAACACAAATCCTCTAATGACATCCCTCTGACAGAGCGCTTCCTGTTGCATCTCAAAGTATCAGTGAATATGCCACCCAAATGTACAAGTAATAATATGCACATTATTTGAAATACTGCATACATTTCTGTCACTTACTGCTCTTCCTGTGGCTCACAGTCATAGTACCTGAGACAAAGTTTTATATGAACCTTTTGCATATTCATATTCTATTCCTATTTCTACCAGAATTGTGTGTATATTTTAAGAGGCTGTTGGCTCCTTTCCCATTGCCATTAGAGTTTGCCTTTCCTAATTTCCCCCCGTCATGTTCTACGCCACTAAATTCCAAATGAATGCATAGTTTAAATCGCTGCAGATTAAAACCCATCTACTGCAGCTATTTGATTGCGTAGAGGGAGTTTAGTCGGATGTTAGTGTGTTTTTTGGACCAGGAAAAGGGATGTTTACACTGTGGCCGGAACCTGAAATATTCTGTTTTCTGTGTGGACGCTGCGCTTTGTTTGTGTTACTCTGTCCCTGACATGTGTGGTGATAGCTTGTTTTCCACAGCACAGACGAATACTTTGTAAAAAAAAAAAAGCAGTAGGTTAGTCAAATCAACGTGACTGAACATGTCTCAATAGGTCTGTTTTGCACACATTGTGTATATATAACAACTTTGGTCATATTACTATTTATTCCATAGTAATTGAACCTAATTGTGAGCTTGCGGTGTAACGCCTCCTGAAATGTGTGAATTTAAAACAAAACAATTGGTCAAATAAGATGAAAGAATAAGATAAATAATACATGTGTGCATATTGGATTTTCCAAAAATCATTATTCTGTAGTTTGTTTTTTTCAGAATCAGCACAGATGCAAAGATAATCAGGATTATCCCTCTAGGGATGGTCTCTCAGTGTTTTTTGTAAAATCGCTCCTCTTTCTTTACATTCCTCCCTGCCGACTTCTCTCCCTCTGAGCTTCCTGCTCCAGACACCCCCCCCCCCACCCCCTCCCCGCCTCTTGCTGAATGAATGGCTCGGTCTCTGTCAGTCTCTGTGTCATTGATCAGACCCCTTCAGCAGCAGTAACTTCCTGGAAAGACAAGGCGTCCTAAGAGCAACAATACTTCTATTGATCCTCTCCCTGGCCGACTGGTCTTGATATTTAGCGGCGAGGGAAAATCCAGAAGCAGTCCCTTATCGTCATGGGAACCACGACACTCGCGCTGTGCCGGGCAGGCTCGCATCGATGGGGAAGTCTGTGGCAATAGAAACGATACCGGTATCAAGCAGAATCTTGAAAGCATGATAGATGACGAGAAATGTAAAAAAGGCCAGTGCAACACTGACCCACCTCCCCACCAGAACAAAAGCAGGGTCAGAGGCAGGAGTAAAGCAGTAACCATAGTTACCACTGCTCACCACATAAACATCTAGTTGTACGAGCGTTTGGTAATCAAGTAGCTCCTCATACTGTGCAAGGAAGAGCAGCAAGGGGCAAATGATAAATCATTCTGCTGAACTGCTGTTAGTGCACGATTTAGCGAGACCTCTGAATAAAATATAAATGGAAGTTGCATGGAAGAAGTGATTTTAAAAGCATGAAAGCATTAGATACAATTTCTCTCATGGAAAATTATGCTTTTTTTTCCCCAAGCGACTGAACCCTGTGGCAGCTTTTGTTCCTCTGTGGAAAATTAGCATTGGCTATTACCTTGAGGCATTTTCACTTGGAAAAATATTTCAATATTCTTCTGCCACAACTAACTGTTTGTGACGAGGCGTGAACAGAGCAAGTCAACATTGACGCGATATGCTGCTGAATGACTGAAATAAACCAAATGTGAGTGTTCATCGACGTCAGATACACAGCAGGTAAGTTGATGACGACAGGACGATGCATTTCAACTGCAACTTGAAACCAAAACTATCCAAATGTTCAGGTGGAAATGCACAAACCAGGAAGGATTTCATGATATAAACACATCCATGGAAACCAGCCGTGTGAGAAAATAGAAAACACTGTCATCTTAAATGTCTTCCATTGTTACTATAAGCAGCATACACACTGTAAATATTGTCCCTGATGCAACATGATGCAATGTAGCTGCTGGTGTGTATCCGGCTCTGTATGAGCCATCAACCCAAACACCAACGCTCAGACAGTTGCTGCGTGACGTCTGTCACAGGGAGAATCAAAGCGTAGACGGCAGCCGCGTGGTGTTTGTGAAATTATTTTGTTTTAATTACGTGTTAGGACGAGAATCTGTGTGAACAGCGAGGGGAGGCATATTTGTGTGAACGGGTGTGGCTGTGGGAGCGCTCTGCTCTTCAAGCTCCTTCTCCATCCAGAAACAGGGAGGTGTCGGAGCCTGGGTGGGACCTTGAGTATGTTGTTATTCCCTTGGTATATTTTTGTCTGCTTTTGAGTGACTCACTACCAATCTCTGCTTTCAAATAACTGAAAGCTGGTAATGAGGAAGTTGTATTGAATAGATCCACCTGTGTGACACAAGCTTTGCTCATAAACTTTAGTTTACGATAAACGCTGGAGATATTTCAGTCTTGTGTATTTGTGTACATCCAGTACAATGATATATGTGAAGTGTGCTCAGCGAGAGCCTTTGTGTTTTGAGCGTGCACAGAGCGGAGCAGAGGTACACGTGAATGACTCCTCCTGCGTGGCTTCCTGTCTGGACAAGCTTCCTCATGCATTCCTGAATTTCCATCATTCTTTAACACAAACACCTACATGCACCACATTCAGCCATGGTGCCCGCTGAAGCACTGGAACGAAAGTCTCACGAATTCTGTTTTTATTTTTGTATATCTAAAAAAATAATGAAATTACCGGCCTTTCTCCTCTTACCCTGCAGATAAACCTGTCGTGTTGGGGGGGGGGGATTATCAGAGCATCTCTCCCTCTCCCTCCCTCTCACACTCTCTCAGCCCGTCTCTTGTGCTGTGATTTCTCTCTGTCACCGAGTCTCCCTCTTCTGTCCTCGCTCTCATGCACACAGACACTATTTCAGTCAGTGGTGCTGGTGGACTGCACAAAGAGCGTTTGTTTCAGTCAGTGCATCGTCAATCAGCCCTTTTCTCTTCTCCCCTCTCTGTGTCTCTGTGACTCCCTCTCTTCCTCTTACTTTTGTTTTCACTCTCTCTTTTTTTTCCTGCGTTTACGCTTCATGACTTCACTGAGTATCTAGTCCATGAGCTGTCCACAATATGGAGTTGTCAGTGCTGCAGTCGTGCAGAGAGAGAGAGAGAGAGAACGTGTGAAATTGTGAGCATGTGTTTTAATTCTGGCTCAGTTTAACAACATTGGTTTGCTCCTGTCGTGGCAATGATCAGGCATTGGGCTTGCATGCATCTCAGATCCCAGCACAGGCCAGCACCACGTACAGATGGGCCTATAGAGAGAGGCGGTGGGCTTCCTGGGAGCGCAGTCTAAAAAGTGCACAGAGGGCGCCCACATCCAGCTTGAAAAGCAGCTTCATATAAAGGGGAAGTCGATGACACACACACTCAGCGATGTCTGTGAGGAGCCCTACATGACCAAAGATCGTATCGGAAGGCTGCAGGTTTTCTCACTTCGGTTGCCTGGCTACATCATGGAACTATTTAGATACTTGTTCTGTCCGTCTGAAGGAATGACGACAACCTGACACCAGTTCTTGTGACAGTTAGATATGAGCTTACCTAACACAATGCAATGTTGTGAGAGAGCGATAATATATTTTGATGTTAAAAACATTTGAACTTTAATCATGGACATGATAGTTAGGCTGGGGGGGGGGTTATAGTCAGAGGGTATCAGAGTTTCAGAGTTGACTCACTTAACAAGGCTCTGACAGCAGTAGACCCCACACACACACACACACACACACACACATACCATAGCACTCAGAGGCTGCCGGTGATCCTAGAGGGCTGTCGTGTCAACATGTCAACTGTCATCTATTATTTCATGTGTTCCACACACACACACACACACACATACACACACACATACACTCTCTCCGACCACATTTCATCTACACATGCTGGGCTGTAAAAGTGTGTCACCAAGGGAAAGGAGAGCGTTGAACGAGAGCTGTGTGTGTGTGTGCGTGCGTGCGTGCGCGTGTGTGCACGTGCGTGCGTGTGTGTGCGTGTGTGTGTGTGCGTGCACTCGTTCACCCACGGGAGCTCTGAAGGAGCTGCACACCATCCCTCTCCTCCTCTCGAAGTCGCAGCAGGATCAGGTGGGAATTTGTGCTCCACTTGTCATCCAGTTTATCCTCTTGCCCTTAGACTCTCTTGAAACAATCTTACATTAATAATCTCTTTGATAAATAATTCCTCACTATTTTCATGTTTGTCAAGCGTTCATTCGATCCCTGTGGCTGTGTTTTTATTTCTATTTATTTTCTTGTTGTTTTGTTCACACAGTGATTGATTGCTTGTGTTGAGGCCTTTACCTTGAGTTAACACATTATTGCATATATCCTTCTGGTTTGCACCAAGTGAGCAACACAGCCCTGATTGCGGCCCTCCTCAGAGCCCCCTTTGAAGTTAAACCCTGTCAAAGCTTGCGGTCATTGATTAACTTGAAATTAATAACTGTCTCAGCCTCTGGGTGTTTCTCTTTCCATGTCTGTCCTTTAAAAAACTTTAACCGCAGACAGAGTTCAACTTTGATGCAAATTGTCATGCCTGCAATAATCTGAAGATCATTGTTCAGTTGCTGTCGGACAGAGTTGATAAATAAGTGACAGAAGCCACAGACATGCATTTGCTTAATTCCTTCTACATGTCATACACTAAAAATGTAAAATGGCTCAACACAGGTTCATTTCACACGCGTGTGAAACCTTGTGACATGTTTCTGGAGTAGTCAGTGGTTAAATCATTTCATCATCTGTGGTGGCAGAAGTGGATGTTAGAATTTGAAGTTAACTAGCACTGTGCTCCAGTCTTCACTGCAATAAGGTGCAGGAAGTGGTTGAATCAGTTCCCTTTTTGCATTCCCTCATTGTTCCCTCGATGACCTTTCACCGAGAGGAGAAGCTGAGGGACCAGAACCAGATCCAGAGATCCAGTGTGTCTGCAGTGTAACACACCAAGTCAAGAATTCTGGATTTATTTGCTGTGTTGCTTGTCTTCCCTCTGCAGAAGTCGGACCATGGGCAGCTGCTGCTGGATGCTGTCTTTAAGCACCTGGAGCTGACTGAGAGGGACTACTTCGGGCTGCACTTGGCCGATGACTCCTCAGATACACCGGTCAGTTTCCTTTCAGGTTCAGAATCTGCGTGTGTGTGTGTGTGTGAAGGTACATGTGTAAACCTGACGGAGGCCTCCAGAGATGCTGTGTGTTTGGAGCCGTCTCATGAAATCAGATATATCCTCTATGTGTGTGCATAATCTAGGTTGTACATTTACTGTCAGTGAGCATATACCAGTGTGTGCTTGGGTCCATGTGCATACTG
Organism: Pseudorhombus dupliciocellatus; assembly: GCA_016785235.1. NCBI lineage: Eukaryota > Metazoa > Chordata > Actinopteri > Pleuronectiformes > Paralichthyidae > Pseudorhombus > Pseudorhombus dupliciocellatus. The sequence goes on from JAFBJW010000758.1 coordinate 378,779, forward strand.
TTTAAATATTTCTGACAGGTGTGTGTGTGTGTGTGTGTGTGTGTGTGTGTGTGACAGAGAGGCTGCTGGTGAATAATTTAGCCCGTGTAGTCATGCTGTGGAAGCGTTACTGTGTCTCTAAGTGTCTCTCGATCAATATTTTACAGCGCTGGCTCGATCCCAACAAGCCCATCAGGAAACAGTTAAAAAGTAGGTGAAATCCACAACACTCCACTTGAACCAACCAGCTCAGTCCACATGAAGCACACATCACAACATCTAAAAGGGACAGTTCACGCCAAAATGGAAATTCCTATTCACACCATATAACCAAACAGAAAACACTTATTGGAGTTCCAGGGGTGGACAGCGTTGCAGCCAAATGGTGTAAATGGCAACCACAAAAAAAAATCCAAGAGTCATCCATGCTGCTCCTCTGGTGTCCAAAAATGTCGAATTTCAAATTCAACTTGAAACTGAATCGACTGCCAAGAGTTTGGCCTCGGCAGCGTTTCAAAACATACTCCTCCTACCTAAAGCAAAACTGTCCAGTTCACATGGAGTATGGTATAAAATTCTGAATATGCCTTAAGCAGCGATTGAACTTCATTTCAACTCAACTCTTATTTTTTAACGAGTAATAGAATTTGTAACATGTGGAATTAAGGAGTAGCCCTGCTAAGATCTGCAGCCGTCCTCCAGCAGTGTTTGAACTGAGCTTCAACTCTGTTTTTCTGCTGAGGAGTAACAATTTTGGATTAAACAGCTTGTAAGAAAAGGCCGATGTGTTTGTAGGAATGTCGACTTAAAAGAAAGTACACATTCAAGCTATCGGCGTTCTGCCAGAAGCATGTGTCAGTATGTGTGGAAAATGAAAGCATGTACATGTACAGTGATCACAACAATCACATTTGAATGTTAAGACATCATCCAGTCAGCTTGTAGAGTGTGTAAGCTTACATGTAGCTTATACATTCATTTGTCCTCAGGAGGCTCTCCCCATAACTTGAGCTTCAGAGTCAAGTTCTTTGTGACAGACCCCAGTAAACTTCAGGAAGAATACACACGGTAAGAATGTTGTTGTCAATGAAGAATGACTTGATTTCCTTTCTGTTTAGCAAATTTGGTCAAACTTGACGAAGAACTGTGTCATTTTCCCCAATGGTGGTTAAAGAAAGCTAATAAGCTGCTATGTTTGGTGTCAAGGCTTCAGTCCAACCCAGTGTTCTGCAAACATAAGGTCTGCAACACTATGCTCCACATACACAACATGCAGAGGAGGTGTCATGGCACCATATCGCCCCTTCTGCCTGGTGTTTATTACAGCCTCTCAGCCGCGGTCTCACTCCTCCAGCCTTATCAACACTTTGCATGCAGCTAGTAACAGTGAATCCTGGGCCTTGGGTCTGAGTGAGACTCTCTGCGCTGATATAAACAGAGATAAACTGGTCTCTTGTTGTCTCACCCCCTCAGATATCAATATTTTCTTCAGATCAAGCAGGACATATTAACTGGAAGGTGAGTATGTGATGTGACCTCAGAGGTGATTGTTGCACGAGCATTGATTTCAATAGAGGAGGAACTCTGGTAATTGATGAAACTCTTATTGAAGGTGATGTTTTGCCTTCCTTTTAATCACTATTCCTGTCCAAGAGATTTAGTTTGTGCTTCTCCAAGGGAAACTGTATAGTCTGTTGTATTGATCCAAGGCTGACTCATCTCTATTTGTGTCTGTGTGATTCCGCACGCGCCCGCGTGTCGTGTTCCTGCGGCTTCCAGATTGCCCTGTCCACACAACACAGCCGCACTGCTGGCGTCCTATGCTGTTCAATGTAAGTAGTGCTCCCCGGATACACCCAGCCTACGCAACGATGAAGAGGCAATTCATTAGGCCTCTGTTAGCTACACGCTGTTAAGTGTAATGGCTGCGGTTGCTAGAGTGCATTTATAGCTGCTGCTCCAAAGCCATTATGATTCAATTTAGCCACGTTGTGATATATGATATGAACTTAAGGGCCGTAAATATTCTATGAGATTGTGTCTTGCTTGTTCTCACAGTTAAGGCCAGTGCAAAGTCAGACATGTCAGCCAGATACTGTACAAAGATGAATAGGACAATAAATAAAATTAAATAATATCAACCCTTGAATTATAAATGTCCCAAAATCCCTGCGCTCCACAAGCAAGTTGGCAACCAAATAAAATGTGGCCCGACCCTGTTCTATCACGTTGTGTTTTTCCCCAAACATGCTGGTTCATACACCAGCGCGTACCAGTGGACGTTCAGCCTCGGCGCTAATCTCATCCAGTGTTGTGATTTAGCGTTGTGGGTTAAATGCTGACTGGGCCCCTCTGTCATCAGAATAATGACTCCTGACACACTCGCGTTTTCTCTTTTTCGCAGCTGCTCATTGTTTTCACACAGCCTGTTTTTGCCCCTCTGTCTCTTTCTCTTATCTCTGTTTAGTCTTCCTCATCCCGTTCTGCTTATCCCCCTCATTTTTTTTTCGCCCTCCCCCACCCCCGTTTCTCTCTCTCCTCCACCTCGCCGGCAGTATTTTGCAGGGAATTTGCACCGCTACAGTGCTGTATATAGGTCAGAGAGGAGATTTGGCCGAGACTACCAACATTATGACACCACTGCTTTTACACACACAGTCACTCACATAAACACTAACACACATTTCCATGCGTCGTCGTCTGCAGAGAGAGGGATCCATGTTGTCACTTTGCTCAGTGCCAGCCCAGATTATGAAGATAAATGTTTGCTTTTGGATAAAAGAAAAAAAAACAGCTCGAAGCAGCTGCTATTCCGCTAATTCAGTTCGCTCGGTCCGAGTGCCAGCGCTGATCAGTCCAAATCCCAAACTAAAGCTTTGCATTCTCAAAACGTGACAAATCCCATGCAGTAGACCTACATTCTTACTGGAAATACCGTCTGGAAACCAGAGCCTGCTTTCCCGAAACAAAGGTACTAGAATCAGTACATTTAAACACTGCACACACTGACAACACAAAAATACATTCAAAAACATGAATTAATGACCTCATCATTTCACTTAGCACATCCTCTTGAAGAAGACTGCACAGAGGCACAATCAATCTGCTTCAATGAAATATGTTCTCCTTTTCACCTCTTCCACATTCCAAATGAAACTGGAATGTCTGATTTCCATTCACAGTCTATCTATATCTTTTGAAAAGTCAGCAGTATTTCTGTTGTAATAATGGATTTTTTTCAGGTTTGTATAAACACATATGTGGGCCCATTAAAACCGACCCCATCACGAACGGTGACACGAGCGTGTTGTTTGTGCTCTGTTGGTCAAGAGCATCATTATAATCTCGCCACTCTGCAGCCCAGTATGGATTTCACATCAAAAGAAGAATATAAAGAGCGATCAGACTGTCAGCTAGTTTTTGGACTTCATTGCCCTTAATGTTAAACACTGTTAAAGCAATAGCTGCTGCATAAAATCAAACCCCAACATTACCCTGATGCTCTGAGACGTAAGCTATTGACCGTACATATATTTCTCCCTGGCGGCGTAGGCGCGTCGATAAGCGGGTGAGCTTGGATTGATTTGTTGGTCGATATGCTTAGGCTACCGGGCGGTAGGTTAGTCCAGGGACTACTTGAGTGAACTGCTAGCCAGTGATCTAATGGCTTTGGGGATTCACTTGTGCTTCTTTTGTCTCTGAAGGCGCTGAAAGCTTTCGTTTCCCTGAGCGTCAGGTTTTATGGTCTCCACCTCTTTCATACAATCTTTTCTTTCTTCATCCTCAAAATACCTATGTTTGGATTCTGATGCCATTTTAAGTTACATTAAAGCCACGTTCATCTTCTTAATAAAGTCGTCTTCATAAGCTATAGTTAACCTTATTAGTATTCTGATTATTTCATCACATATTGACTCACTTTCATGCTGCACCGCCTTAGTCGATGGGTTTTAGCATATTGACAGATCCCAGTAAAGCATTAAAACAGAGCATTTAACTCTAGTGAACATTTACAAGAGCATGTTTTAATTCACACGGACACACTTAGATTCGATTTTAAAAAAGAATGTGGTGTCACTGCTTCACACGAGCAGCACTCAGCTTGTATTCTCCTGACGCTGTCAATATGCTTCAGATCTAAGTGCACTCTGTCTTTCTCCATGTGGTGTGAGTTGAGGTATGTGCACACTTAATACAAAAGGGATTGTGGGAGGCTGTGAGAACATTTGCTGCTATGGTGTGAAAATAGTTTTTTTTTTTTTTTTTTTGTAACATTCTGAGCAAACACATTTCTGAATTAGACGAGAGGAGGACTTCAGTGTGAGACGCTGCCTGTTGGAAAAGGTGTAGAGATTGAATGACAAAGATCCAGGGCCATTTTAAGATGACAGAAAAAAACCTCTGTATGTGCACTATGTGCTGGCTGATCTGCAAGTTTTCGGTTCAAGGACATAAACAGTGTTAGTTATTCTCAACAGTTTGAATCGTAAGGAAGAAGGACTAGCATTTGCTTCTGTTTTCTGGTCTGTTATTGGTAGGTCTCTATCCACCGCCTGTTCCCTCTTGCCCAAACTTAAAACCCTTCGATAACCTTTTGTGAAATTCCATAAATTTGTTTCTGTGTAAACTTGGTTACCAGTAAACATAAACTCCATCTTCAGAGGCCGAGGTGCTTTATTTTCTCTCTGTAATGCTCATGCAAAACATCATTTCCGTCCGTTGCCAACCACATTTCAAAAGCAGTAATCATAAGACAGAGTTACGGCCTGTCTGTGTTACCCTGTGTGGTCCCTTTATTTTCGGCAGTCTGTCCTTGTCCGTGCTTGTTCATTTGACATGATATTGATAGATTCCCTCTCTCTCCTCGTCCCTGCAGCTGAGATAGGGGACTACAGCGAAGTGGAGCATAGTTCTGGATATCTGTCCGAGTACTGCTTCATCCCCAACCCCCCACAAGACTTCCACAAAGAGGTCGCCAAACATCACCAGCAGCACAGGTACGCAGACACGTGTCCCTGTCCGTTACAGTGATGCTGTTTGTTGCATTACATTAACTCAGACATAAGTGTACATCGCTACTGAGAACTACTGTGGTTATGGAGTATTGATACATACAAAGACCAGTCACTACTAAATCGTTCCTACGGAGCTACACATCATGCAGTTAATCTGACCTTTTCTCTGCCATTAGTGAGTTTTAGCTCTGATTATTTCTTTGTCTCCATGTGTCTCTGTCTCTATCTACCCTGTCGTCCCCACCCTCTTTGCTCCCGCACACATCGTCCCGTCCCCCCGTCTTTGTGCTCCCTCTCTCCTTCTCTCAGCGGTCTATCTCCTGCCCAGTCAGAGTTTAATTATCTGAACACAGCACGTTCGTTGGAGCTCTACGGGGTAGAGCTGCACTATGCAAGGGTAAGTCAGGCTTCCTTTCTTTGTGTGTGTGTGTGTGTGTGCATGAGAGAGAAGTGCACAGTACCCAAATCAATATCTGCCTCCAACATCGGTGATTTAAATTGATATCGTGGTGTTCCAATATGTGAAGGCTTGTCCCTCCCCCACCTTCACATCAAGGTTGATATGACACTGCGGGGCCCAGCACAGGCCCATCATGAAACCACCGTTAAATCCTCTGGACTTGCACATGCTCAGTTTTCTGTCATGATCCAGAAATCTACAAAATGTTGAAAACAAACAAAAATAAGTCCTGGGTTCCCTGTGCTATAGTGGAAGCTTGAGCTCTCACTAGTGAGATGTAAAGAGTACGGACAGCAAACAGCCACAAATCACATATTTCTTTTTTTAAATGAATTATGTATAAGTAGCACAAATTCACATAGTTGTAAACTTTGAAATTTTCATGAACCTTGCTACTACATTGAAGGTGTAGATGATCTGGAGGTTGAGGAATCAGAGTTGAAGCTGCTTTTCCAGTGAGGTCTTCATGATTTTTGAAGTCAAGTGTATAAAAACTTACAAAGTGGAGTTTTAGTTTTCATCAGTATCACCAGTTTATATACAATAGAACAACTTTTCTGAATAAGATCATCGATCAGGATAAACGTTGAAACATGTTTGTTTATTTTCGATGTTCATTTCCCACTGGCCCAAACATCCTCTGTTCTCCCCTGTGGGTTGAATTCACATCTGTGTGTGTTTCCTTAGAGCATCTCTTTTACCTCCTGGTTTTGAGGAAGGTTTGTTTTCAGCGTGTTTTGTAGCAGCGAGGAATCTGAAAATGTCCCGTTCCACTCCCCCGCTGTCACATTCACTAAACACACTCACACGGTGCTCCCCTCTCTGCAGGACCAGAGCAACACAGAGATTCTCATCGGGGTGATGTCCGCTGGCATTGTGGTTTTCAAGAACAGGGTACGGATCAACTATTTCCCATGGTGAGTGACACGCAATTGCCGAGCATTACAATGCATGGGTTATTAAGTATCAGGGTCGGCATCGTGCACATCTTGGAGTTCAAAGGGAGGTTACCTCCAAAGATGACTTCACTGGTGCAGTGTGTGTGTGTGTGTGTGTGTGTGTGTGTGTGTGTGTGTGTGTGTGTGTGTGTGTGTGTGTGTGTGTGTGTGTGTGTGTGTGTGTGTGTGTGTGTGTGAAAGGTAGAGAGTGAATCAACAACATAAGGACAAGAAAGTAAAAAAACGGCTGTTTCAAAGACATTGTGTGAAATGTGAAAAAAAAACCAAACGTGTGATCAGAAGTTCAGTAACACCTGCCAAAAGCAAACCTGGCAGCCATCAGGTGTGAACATCTTGATCTGTGTTCATTGCTATTAACAAGATAAAAAAAGTGTCGCAGTCGAACCAGTGGCTTTGAGCAGCTCCATTTGAAAAGGAAAATGTTTTCCCCCTGCGAGGGATTGCTCCTGTGTTGTTCCAGCTCGGCTGGACCCGCTTCAGAATAAAACTGTGGATGTCCTTGTTACAAACCCCACGTGTTTCCGCCTGCTGCCAGCTTCACTTTTACGGCCTCCAGGAAACCTATTTGCTGAGAAATGTGCTTCATGACATCTCTGACCTCTCGCTTTGCGATTACTGACCTGGCATTTTAATGTTTAAGCCACATTTGATCGTTTGGAGAAATATGCATTTGATTAGGGGATATTCTGTGGAGTGGTGAGGTGGATTCGTGTTAAAGGAGGTTTCCTGGAAATATCCCAGACATCACATCTGCTCACTCTGCTTCCTCTTTGTCGTCTTTTTTTTTTTTTTTTTTTACCTCTAATTCACTATCTCTCATCATGTCTCTTATTCTCATTTTCTCTCTGATTCTTGGAAATCTCCCATACTCTGCTGCTGCACTGTGGGAGGCTAAATGTTAATGGGTGCCGGGGGTGGGAGAGTCACTACTCAAACGCATGTAACTCAGAAAGATAAATTTACTCATGTGTAGGCTTAACACACACACCCCAACCAAATGGACATAGCAGCTGGTGTGTGTGGACAACAGTGAGATGTTTGTGCTAAGATTAGTTTGCGTGCACGCGTCTCCGTCCTCCTGAGGGAGGATTTTGTCTTGGAGGCATTGTTGGTTCCTGCAAAACCCCGAGGACCATGAGACCTTCCACTGGGGACAAAAAGCCAAACCAGTACATTTTTGGGTTAGGATTTTGGTCAGGGCAAGTCTGAGTGGGTTGAGCAAAAAAAAAAAAAAACAACTACTTGAGCAAGTTAGCGTGTGTGCATGACCAATGCGCTGAGCTTAATATAGAGACCCAGAGTGGTGTCCCCAGCAGCTGTCCTGTCCCCAGTGTGTGTGTGTGAGAGAGAGAGAGACGATATGGTCAAGTGTCTCTCAACCCCTGCACTCTCTGCTATTCTCTGTGCTTCAGCTTCTGTTTTTTCAGCCTCACTGTTCTTCCATGTGGACGTCAGGTCTCCTGCATCCCCCCCCCCCTTAGATTTTATTTTATTTTTTGCCTCTTTCTTATTTCTGGCCACACTTTGATGGGACGTGACTCACACCCTGCCTAAGCATGTGTGCAAATGTGCGCTTGTTTGTCCACGCGAGCGTGCGTGTGTGAGTGAGTGAGTATGTAAAATATATTTAGCAGGGAGCAAAGAGTCGCTGCAGCAGCCGAGCTCATGGAAAGGATTATGTGTCTTTGCTCCTCATGGGCACATCTCTGACTGAGCCGTGCACGTGCAGTCTCCAGATTCTAACAACATGTCATAGTGACTCTGCTCGACACGTGACAACACGCTGGCAGATAGGAGGATGCGGGTATCGCTGAAAACACAAAAAAAACACGACCCTCCAGTGCTCTAGCGCACCTATCCTCCAGCGAGGGGTCACGGGTTAAATGAAGGGTTGCGATGTGAAGCATGGGTCAGCTCACCTGAAGAGCTGCTGATCCATTCAGAAATGTCATAGAATCCAGGGAGAGATGTTTCTGTGTGTGGATCGACATGCTGCTGTGTGGTGGACTGGGGTCAGAGTGGCCATATTGAATTTCTAAATGATGAAACATATATATTGTATTTTATATTTTAACCTTTCAAAGGTAAAGTAATGTCTATGCCAGAGGGGCGGTCATTGCAAGTTTATGCTGCGCAGCCAGGATTTGCTCACACTCTTCAGGGACCCTCATTTATTACTGTTAATTCAGAAGTTTCTAATCCGCTGCTCTGAATATTGTGCAGATCGTTCTTTTTTCCCAGGGGTTCAAGTTAAGTTTTGTGTTGTCTTTAACAATGGCTGTTTGTTGATGAACAATTTTCACCAACAATAAATAAATGTTTTTCATCTCAACACGAAATCAATATGTAATATCCTGAAAAAAAATCTAACTCACATGATTTTCTTCCTTACGTGGATCGTGTGGCAAAATCATTTTTCTATTTGGTGCCTTTTCCATGTTCTGTTGCCATAATGCTAGATATTTACATTTATTTTACTGTGAATTCTGATCTTCTCTCCAAACATGAGCTGCTCACCAGTTGTGGAACCACTCACTTTCTTTTGGATTTTTTTCCTTGTCTTTTCGCTGCTTCCAGGTTGAAAATAGTGAAAATCTCCTTCAAGTGCAAACAGTTCTTCATCCAGCTGAGAAGAGAGGCGGTAGGTGCACACATGTTATCAGTGTATCCTGACTGCATATACAATAAACATGACTAGAAGATGGTAGCTGAGCTCTGTGTGTGTATAATCAGTGCTAGATTACCCCCCTGCTGTCTGTGTCCTTGATGACCTTGCTTTAATCCCACACTGCATCCTGTGACCTTTGACACGTGCACCTCTTACTGTTACTGAGGCAACAAAATCTTTTATTTTCTTCCCAACACACAAACATTGTAAATATTAAACTACTCTATGATTTTTAAAGTAAAATAGAATTGGTTGAGTCACGGTAAAGTCACAGCTGAAATGAGTCAATAGACTTCACTGCATGTTCACTCAACCACTGGAACCTCACATGCTGAATTCCATGAGCTGTTTCTCATTCTGTCATTGTCCCTGGACACAGGCGGAGACCCGGGAGACGCTGCTGGGCTTCAACATGGTCAACTACCGGGCCTGTAAGAACCTGTGGAAGGCCTGCGTGGAGCACCACACCTTCTTCAGGCTGGAGCGGCCCATCCCGCCACAGAAGAACTTCTTCGCTCACTACTTCACCCTGGGCTCAAAGTTCAGATACTGGTAAGTACAACATGACACGTGGTTACGCTCACAGAGGAAAATGGAGATGATTGACAAGGCACAGACCCTCCTGGACCAACTTGTGGACACGTGTCTTTCTCTGCACATGTCTCATTGAGGCTGAGACACTGGGTGCAGTGGGGTCATCTCATGTTGCCAGAACTCAGAAAAGCATAGTTGAATTATTCAGTTTACATCCAAAGAGAAGAAGCAACTCGTAGCCAGTTGAATAAATCGTTTGTGTGCATGGACTAGCATCGACTCCACAGACACACACTGTGGTTTGAAATGAAACACTTCTTTTATCATACAGCTCATGGGAACATGGACTGAGGGCGTGGAACTACACAGACATTACAGACACTTTGCTGTGACATTATTGCTTCACTTGGTCAGCAGCACATTATTTTTCATTTCTTGCTCCATGGAATATGAGAGCAAGATGAACTGAATCTGTTGTGATGCATCATTGACCAGCAGCACTGCAACATGAATGAGCCGGGCTCTGATGTCGGCCCGGACATTTGTAGTGTGTTGTTATTTGTGACTGCCGCTGACTTGTTTTTGTTGTTTTGTCTGCAGTGGGCGGACAGAGGTGCAGTCTGTGCAGTATGGAAAGGAGAAGGGCATCAAGGACAGAGTGTTTGCCAGGTAAAGGACATTTCTTTCTTGATTAGTTTTATCAAGACGCTGAAGGGGAGTTAAAATCCACATAAACCTTAATGTATTACCAGTGCTGGTGAAATTGTCACATTGCTCCTTATACTCACTCAACTTTGCAGCCAAGGTAAAACATTACTTCCTCCCTGTAGGTCTCCCAGCAAGCCACTGGCCAGAAGGTTGGTGGGTGGAATGGACTGGGAGGCAGTCAGCAGGAACAGCCTATCAGATGAGAGACTGGAGACCCAGAGCCTGCCCACCCGCTCGCCGCCCGGGACGCCCAATCAGTGAGTCCAAACTGCCGGGTGCATACCATGCTGGGGTTCAGAGGAGATATGAAGTCTATTTTAAACTACTGTTGTAACAGAAAACCTATTTCTCTGACACAGATAATGGAAATAAAGTGTGTAAATGATAACATTTCCCGTGTGTTTGACAGAAACTCGCTGTTTGTTCAAGATGGCACACGACTACGCCCCTCATCTGTCGGACACCTGGTCGACCACGTGATCCACGCCTCACCCAGCCTGCCTGTCTTCTCCTCGAACCACAAGTCTGCGTCGTCCACGCAGGCGAACAGCATCAGCCTCGACTCTACGCCGTGAGTCTCACGGCTGCTGGATGGCTGATGAAAGGCCATTTCATCTTCTCGTCTTTCCACCAGCCCTTTATTTCCTTGTATATTCATTTTAGATCAACACATCACGCCCGGTTTGTTTAAAGTTGTTTCTTTGGGAAAAATCGACCTCTAACTGGGTTGCAGAGCTGCCGATTTCACTCTTAATTCACTGGCTCGTAAATAAAGCACCCCTCAAAAACAGCCACCCTTTCATTTTGAAGTTAAATTTTACTCATCAGCGTTAGTGCCACTCTGTCTGAGCGCGTTGCTGAGTTGACTGCTTTTTAAATGTCTGTCTGTGTCTGTGGCTTCTCCCAACAGTTTACACCCTCTCCCAGTGTCACTTAGCCAGCCCCGTTGGAAAGATGAAGCCTTTGAAAGCAGCCCGTTAAATGTGTTTATAGCGGGTAGCAGGGCGGAGGGCTTGTACCGTACAGCAATTCTTTCCTTATTGTGCTCACACACTATTAAACATGTGCTGCACTGCTTTTACTAATTAAGCTCCATACTGATGTTTCAGATCCTAAACATTGCAAGAGTAGAAAAGAGTCATGGGATATGAGCTGGAATCTCGTTCAAGGAGAATAAGTATGGAATTATAACGCTTGCTGAGGGCCGGGACTGGTCTGTACTTGTGTATGACATTCACAGTGTGTGTGTGTGTGTCTTTGATGCAAAAACCATTTCTGAGTTCCTTGTCGAGTTTCTAGTAAATATGTGAACCAGGTCCAAAATGAATGGAAGTCAATCTAAAGTCCTAATAAGGATTGCTGCGCAAACCTTTGTGTTTTGTGTTTGTTGTGTGTTAGGGAGAGTTGAACCATCACTTGGCTGGAAATCAGAGTGATTAAGTAACATGATAGTGGTAGTTCAAGGGCCCACACACACACACACACACACACACACAGCACAGCCAACGCCAAGTTGTTAGCTCATCAGTTTGTTCCAGAGCCAACAGATGAACGCTGTCGTTATGCGTGCATGTTTTTTTTGTATTGGCTTGATTTGTTTTATTCACCATGGCAGTCATAGTGGATACTCTTCAAAACATCATAGTTTATATTTATATTCTATTATTTAAATTATATATACTATTCTATTTTACAAATGACATTGAATTCCAAGTCAGGAGAACAACCGCCACTTTGAGGCAAAAGTACGAAACCAAATATTCTGGTGGTTGATTATGTTTTTGTTTGTAACTGAGCTGTTTTAATGATGTAAGTGGGATTCATGTGCTGTGAGTAGTGTTTGTCAGACAGAGGGAATTTTTTGAAAATGATCTTCAATGGCAGCAGCTCACTTTTACTATTTCCCACATTTCTTGTCTAAATCCCGTTTTCTCTGTCCAGCGGGACAGTTTATTTTCTAACTGGGCCCTGAGCAACACTGGGATGATGACAGAACTGTGGGTGGACTGGCCTCACCTCATCTCAGATACTACTACTACTACTAGGCTGTAGAATTTCAGGAAATTGTTTACTGGTTGCCATCAAGTCTCATTCAAAATGGATTATTGTCCATTGAGAACAAATCCTGCCATTATAATCATCTCTCTTAGTTTGCTCCAGTTGCCTCTTCTGCACGCCCCATCGTGATGTCTACTATACGATTTGCTCTCAGTCAGGATTCCATTTTGGTTTTGGCCAGTGATCCATTCTGAATCTTCTATGCACCAATTATCTCCTGGCCTGGCATAGACAGGATTCAGCGAGTCACACATCCCTAATTATTCAGATGATATATTTGTCATGTTATAGTGATTATACAGGTAATCACTGTGTTCCTGCAGCACTTTCCTCCAAGTAATCCTGCATTAGAATCAGCCCTGTCTCCCACATTACCCATAACCCCGCACACTCTATAATGTTCTGTTTTTAGTTGGGAGAGAGTGCCGTGAAAATCATCCTTTCACAGAACCACGGCATATTACATTGACGCAGTGTCTATATTTCAGTAAGTCTGCCACAGAACCAAAGTGTACAGTTATACAAAGCACTGTATCACATACACAGATAAATGTATGTGTGTGCTATAATCAAGTTTCTCCAAGATGTAAATCAACCAAGTAGGTTGGTTTTTAATCTTTATGTGAGTTTGTTTATATGTTTGTAAGAAGAACAAGGCAAAGGCTATTTATTTTCAGATTTTTGCCTCTCAGTAAGGACGTTCCTGGTAAAGAGTTTTCATGTTTTGGGGAATTTCTCCAGGAATCATGGGCTCACATTGTCCTTCAGTGTTTTGTATTTGTTTTTGCAGTGATGGAGATTTGTTGACAGTCAAAGTTTGTAACAGAATGAGCAAACAGGCCTTCGTTATGTTGCTGTGGAAGTGTTTGAATCTCCTATTTTCCTGGGCCTTGTCTAAGCAGTGGTAAGGTATGAAGATTGTTTCATATGCGCCGTGCTGAGGAAGTCAAGGATGTGCAGTGTGTGTGCGGCCTGCTGCGCTCTGCCCTCCTGCTGAGAGCCTGACCTGGTTTTGACCCATAACAAATGTTAGTTTACGTGTGTGTGGAGTTAAGACACAAAGTGGCACCAGCAGCAGCAGCCACAACAAAGGCAATGCTCTTTGACTGGTGATCCCGGCCCTAAGGAGTGCCTGTACACACACACACACACACACACACACACCCAGGGAGAGAGAGATAGATGCAGACGTGGAGTGAAATGATGGGCTTTTACCCCCCAGAGAGTGGGAGCCATGATGCCGCTGAAAGCATTACCTGACTGACTGTGTTGTTCCACGCTCCACACTGACTGCCTTTTATTGTCAGCATGGTGTCGTGGGGGGGGGGTTCCTTCCTTTTATTGAGGTTAATGCATTGTGACTAACACAGCACTATTAAGGCTCTCTGTCTCTTGCAGTCTTTACTCCCCTTTGTCTGTTTTTCTCTTTGCGTCTCTGTCTTTTTTTCTTTCTCTTTTAGCTGTTTGTTGAAGAGCGAGGATTCCTCTTCAACAAACAGGAAGGCCTTCAGCTTCATGTGTCATGTCTGGTGCTGTACCTCTATTGTCCACCATCTTTACAATGCCCTTCTTAAAGGCACGGTGTGTTCTGTCGACGCTACAAGTGTAATCTCTTAAAATCAACGCACCCAGACCCAACCCACCTGCTGTTCTCCAAAGAGATTATTTGGTACAAAACATTATTTGGAGTTAAACTCCTACTCTGACTGACCGTCTGTCTTTCCCCGGTCAGGTCTCCTGAGGGGGTAGACGGTCAGCCTCCAGCTCTGCCTCCCAAGCAGCTGAGCAGGAAGACCTTGAGCCAGATCATCCAGGCCCACTCCCAGCAGAGCCTCCTGGACAACCACCTCAACGAGATGTACGACGTTCCTGTCAACGCTGACAAGACAACGGTCAGTGTGGCAGTGCAAGACACACATGCTGATAGCAGCAGCGTATTCACACATTTTCCCCTATTTTTTTAAGAAGTTATGAAGAAGAATAAGAACAGTTTGTCATTTGAAGCTTGGACTGCCCTGAGTGAATTTATCCACTGTCCAGTTTGGATTTGTCTATTTACATTGAAATAAAACAAATTGTGTTTGTTTGAACACAAACACATTACTCTGTCTTAAGTATCGTGCTTTGCAGAGAAAGTCTCAGTAGCTGTCACCCCCCCCGTAGCCAGGAAACAAACTCTTAGAAACATAAAGCCACTGTTCAGAAGGTCAGGGAGCTTTGGCTCTGCTTTCATCAAATCGCCACGACCATTTTCTTTTTGTGCTGCATATAAAGTTATATGGGTTATTTTTTATGAAACAGTTCTAACTGCTTGCTTTAACCATTAACATTTGTCTGCCCGCTAGTGCTCATGAATACTTAATTGAATCTCTCAGTATTAAGCTGTAAATGTTTAAGACATGAACCTTCCAACCAAAAGCTCTGCTGCTGCCCAGTAACCTGCCGAGACGGAGGAAATGAGCATGTGAATTTGACGTGTTTGCCCGTGGTCTTCTTCCAGCTGAATGGAGTCGTCCCTCATGATAATTTGGTCCTTATCAAGATGAGACCAGATGAGCACGGACGATTCGGCTTCAATGTGAAGGTGAGAGCCGACACAAGTCTGTTAACGGTTAACGGTTCCTTCTCCTCTCCATCATCCTTAACCGTGTCTAAAATGTTTACTTGTCTCCAAGAAGAATGGACAGTGGTGCAGTTAACATCTGTGTCTGTTTCTCCAGGGTGGAGCTGACCAGAAGATGCCTATCATCGTGTCGAGAGTAGCTCCAGGAACATCAGTAAGTCAACAGCCACCTCGCGTGAGTCACGAGGCAGGAGATGAGTAAATAGAGTTCCTCTCCCACTTATGTTGAGTAACAGCAAATAGAGCGTCACTCAGTTTGACCCAGCCACTTCTCTTTGATTTGTGTCCTCTTCATTTGTCTTTTCTCTCTTCTCAGGCTGACCTGTGCGTGCCCCGCCTCAACGAGGGCGACCAAGTGGTCTTGATAAATGGCCGGGACATCTCTGACCACACCCATGACCAAGTGGTCATGTTCATCAAGGCCAGCTGTGAGAGCCACTCCGGCGAGCTCATCCTGTTGGTCAGACCAAACGGTGAGTTGTTCCAACGCTCCCATCAAATGAACGGTTCAAACTCATTTCTATGAAAGCGCTAGTCTCTCAGGTGCAACTTGTTTTAATTAAGCCACGCATGACTCTCTAGCGTGTAAGCACGAGGCGAAGTGTAACATCCAGAGAGCTGGTGCAGCTTCATGTCTGATCACAAGCGTTGCCTCTGCTCTTTCTGCTCGGCTTCACTTTCATTGCAGATGAGATTTATGAAGTTGTGAACTTGGCTTTCTGTACGTCTCAGCTATATGTGTGTGCGTGCAGGATGTCGGAAGATGGCTGCGAAGCATTAGCAAAGTAGGGTGATGAAACATGGAAATTCTTGGGATTTTAACTGGGTCAAAGAGGGATTTGTGCATTTCAATCCGCATTACATTAAAGCTGATATGAGATGGCGTCGATGTAAGGAACGCCAGAAAATTCACAGTGTTTGATTTGTCTGTTATTTGCTAAAGGCAAGGATGAAGTCTGTTGGCGTTGTCTTCCTCCATACTTACAGATCGATGGACTCCCCTCAGGCCTCCAGCTGCATAAACAGCCACGTGTGTGTAATCTGTGACATATGCCTTCCTCTGTCCCGTGCAGCCATCTATGACGTGGTGGAGGAGAAGGCGGATTCGGAGCCAGATTTTCAGTACATCCCTGAGAAGTCCCCTCAGGACCCCACCCAGCTAGACCAGCATGCTTTGAGGGACTCCATGGTAGCACTGAAGGAAGGCCTGGGCGCCGGAGCCATCCTGGCCCAGTTTGATGTGAGGACAACGACAGAGATGCATTCACACTCACTCAGACGTACACACGGTCCTTTTTGATTGACTGCCGGTGAATTGCTTTCAGTACTTCCTTCACATCCTGCCTGTTATCACTGGCAGCTTCCTGTTAAAGTGAAAGGAATGTTCAATACAAACACACACACGTCTAAATAGTCAGTGAATGCATTAGTTAATTAGTAAAGTTAGTTTCAACTTTGAACTTCACCCATTGTTGTGTTACAGCCACTCACTTCACCAAAGATGTTCTTTATTCTTGTGATAAATCTTTTTTTTTCCTTCCTTACAGCAACTGTACAGGAAGAGGCCGGGGATGACAATGCTGTGTGCCAAATTACCTCAGAACGTTTCCAAAAATCGCTACAGAGACATCTCTCCTTGTAGGTGACCCCACACGCTGTTCTCCAACACCCTCTCAGCTGCCCTCGTCAACTTCCTCTCTCGGTTCTTTTGTCAAATATTCTCTATTCTGAAAACTCCCTCCCGTCTCCTTTTCTGTTTCTCTTCTTCTCTCCCGGCAGACGACGCCACGCGGGTCATTCTGAAAAGCGCAGATGACTACATCAATGCAAATTACATCAATGTGAGTTTTTTTTGCTCTTTCATCTTTTCATCAGTGTCCCTGCGTTGTGCTCTTTTGAGACATGGTGGGGGGGGATCTGTCTGTTTTGCCATCAACCATCAGAGCACATATTAATACACTCGTGGCCTTTTTCCTGGTGAATGAATCAACCCCAGTGGCAGTAGCAGCAACGTGACATTGTGCGTTCATGTTTTTCCTTTTGAGTAATGCATCTGCACGACTGTGTGTCCTGACACAAAAGAAGTGCACATTGCTCCTTTTTTCTGACATGAATGGCTGTGAATGTGTGTTTAGATAATGATGCATGTAATGTTTATAAGATTTTATAAGGTTTATGCTTTGAGGGAGTTGTCTCTGTCTCTGACCTGGTTACTGAAGAATGCACATCCAAAATTCCCATCAGTTCTCCTTTAAACGTTGAAAAAGATAAAATTGTACATATCCCTCTGACACCTGCTTCTTGCCGTCAAATGTATGCAGTCGTAAAGAGAGGTCACTTCATTTTCACTCACCTTTTTAGTGCTTGTCCCTTTTGTAAAAAATCAACTCAAGTAATCTAGTTGAGCCCTCTGAACTGATGAGAGAGAAGCTGTACCCTGATCTTCCTCTGTCTGTTTGGTAGATGGAGATCCCGGCCTCCAGTCTGATAAACCGCTACATCGCGTGCCAGGGCCCACTGCCCAACACCTGCCCTGACTTCTGGCAAATGACCTGGGAACAAGGCTCGTCTATGGTTGTCATGCTGACTACGCAGGTCGAGAGGGGGAGGGTAAGTCTACATTTTCTTCCAACACAAGACCAGCGGCCATGTTTGAATTTAAAAAAAATAAATAAATAAGAACACCTTCCATTAAACACTTCATATCTAGACTTGGAATTCTGTGTGCACCCATGTCAGTGTTCAGAGCCCATTATACCACCACTGTATTTCATTACAAATACATTGCAAAGACAGATGTGTTGTATGTTTGATATTGCCCACAGGCCTATGGCTCAAGTAAAATATGGAGGCAGTTGGATTGATTGTTGTTTTTCAAAGAGCGAAGAAAGAAACCACTCTATGAAAACCACGCCTTTATCTGGAAATGGAAATCCCCAGTTGTGATTCTGAGTGAGCCTCTTATGATAATGTCAGTGTCATCAAATAACCACACAGCCGACTTCATCCCCCAGGCTGTGTCACGATGAATCAGTGGATGCGAGACTCAAGTTATTTACATTTGTGTATGGCACACAAAAGAAAAAAAACAGAATACAATTTCAGACCAAGACAAAGTTTGATCTAAAATATTTTAGCCAACAAAATGTTTTCAAATAAAACCTATTGAGTAAACCCTGAGCTCTGATGCCAGAGCTGGGAATACGAACACAGTTATTCTTGAGTAATAAACTAAATGACCCCGTCTGTGTGTTAAAGGTAAAGTGTCATCAGTACTGGCCCAACCCCGACACCACCACCACCTATGGAAACTTCACAGTCACATGCCACAACGAAGAGGGCAACTCTGCCTTCCTGGTCAGAGAGATGACTCTTGTGCACACGCAGGTAAACAAAACACACTCCAACACACACACACTCAAAAACAAAGAGGAAGGAGAAGGGAGGGGAGCAGAGGAGGAAAGGCGAGGCAGGGAGAGGGCGTGTGCTGACGGCCCGAGCAGGTTAAGGCAGGAAAATGAAGAAGTCGGGGTCCAATCAGAAGACGGGCTCGGGACGTCTCAGGAAGGATGAGCCGCTGAGGGCCCCCTGGAGGAGGTGTGTTGCCATAGCGACCGGTGTGGGCTGTTCTTTTTCTGGCTCCCGCTGCTTACATGCGGGCCACGTATTGGGATCCGGTTGCCGTGACAACCCAACCACCCCAGTCAGTCACACTGCTGAAATATAGAGAGAAAGTGAAAGAGGAAGAGAACAGAGTGTGTCTTTGTTTTTCTGAACTTTTATCTTGTTCCCTCTACACCGACAGCTTGTGTTTGTTTTGGGATGACTGAAGGTGCATCCTAAGTTATCTTTGTGCCTGAGTGTTTGCCGGAAAATAACATGATGTCACACGTGCATCTGCTGCAGCAGCTTATTGGGCAGGAACTTCCAATACATACGACGTACCTTCATGCTGTTATCACTTCCTGCCGCCTGTGTTTCCCTCATTACGTCCCTGTGTGTTGCCCTTGCATCCTGACCTTTTAAGAATACGGCTGTTGGAGGAGGCAATTAGCATTCTCCTCTGCCTGTGATTGTTGCTACGGAGATAGATGTGTTGCCATGGTGACGCAGCGAGGCAGTATATTAAAGAGGGGAAGCTGGGGCTCTGAGTTGCACAAGACACGGTGGTCAGAAGTTGTTGTGTTCGCATCGGGCTGTTCCTACTGGGTTTAAATCTCTCCAACCCCACATTTTCTAGTTCTTCTCCAGCTTGTTAGATTTTTTTCCCCCTTTTTTGGATTGAACATGAGAGGAAGCGTGTCTTGTCTTTATTTCCAGACATATAAAACATATATGGTCATAGCTGTGGAAAACATTCTGGCGTTTTCTGAAATGGGAGGCAGGAGCGTGAATCACCAACCGGTCGAGCAGAGTGGAAAGAATAGAACCTCTGTTATTATTCATACAACCTGTTTTATAACATGGTTAAAGGCCAAAGGGACATAAACTGCCGAAGACACAGAGCTCGATGAAACACGTGTCACGTGCCGTCAAATGTTCTGGGTGCAGCGTCAGTGATATCCCAGCTTAGGTCCTGACTCAGGTAGAATCCTCCGTTTGTTTCCAAGGCCTTAGATTGGTGAGTGCAGGGCTGACGTCTGGGAAGAGCATTTGATGTGTTTACATCACAGCGACATGGTCCCTTATCGCCGCCAGCTCTCAAATCCTGTTGACGTTGTCTGAGACTGTCTGAACCAACTGACTCGGACCTTTACCTGCGTCTGAAAGCACCTTGTAAAGATTCTTCTTCATTTGCGGGTCTGTGAGCAGAGCGAGCAGCAGAGAGAGCTGACTCAGATCCAGTACCTGGCGTGGCCCGACCACGGCGTTCCCGATGATTCCACTGACTTCCTGGACTTTGTGGCTCTGGTACGGACTAAACGGGCCGGACAGGACCATCCAATGGTGGTGCACTGCAGGTACGGTGAAGTCATTCAACAGACACAGTCTCTGATTCTCTACCTCCACAGTCTTGCACTAACTTTCCTGTCCCTGCTGCTTTTTTTTCAAGTGCGGGAATCGGTCGGACGGGAGTCCTCATCACCATGGAGACGGCACTGTGTCTAATGGAGTGTGGTCAGCCAGTGTATCCTCTCGACATCGTCAGGACTATGAGAGACCAGAGGGCCATGATGATACAAACACCTGTGTGTAGCTGCGTCCATTTGTGCGTCAGGCTGCTTTCAGCCGCGCTTCACTCATCCGCCACACGTATCTCTCGCTTCTCTTTTGCAGAGCCAGTACCGCTTCGTGTGCGAGGCCATCCTGAAAGTCTACGAGGAGGGTCTGGTCAAACCCCTACAGACCGCCATCTACCAGCAGAGAGAGAAGGTGAATGACGAGAGAGGGGAGGAGGAGCAGCGGGAGCAGCAGAAAGAGGCAGAGGAGAAGGACGAGGCGGCAGAGGCCGAGGAGGACGAGGCGGGGATGGCGGAGTTGCTGGACGAAGGTCTGGACGAGGAGGACGACGATGACGAGGAGGTGGAGGTGCTGGACGTGGGTGAGGTGACAGAAGAGGGGGAGGAGGAGGAGGACGAAGAGGAGGAGGAGGAGGAGGAAGTGGAGGAGCCGAGCGTTGCGAGCGCCACCAGCGTGACGAGCGAGACCAGCGCTAACCCTGACGCCGATCATGCTGACCTGTGACGTTTTGACCTCCAGGGGTCATCAGGGGGTTCCCAGGAGTGCAGGTGGTCGGAGTGGAGAACAAAAAGCACTGTTGCACTTTATGCTGATTTAAAATGGAAAAAAAGACAAAAAGAGACAAACAAACGAAACGTGAAAATCAAGGACATGTTAGAATTTTTAAAAAAAGAAATCCAGCTGTGTTGACTAGGTACTATTAGGGAATGTTGTATGTTCAGGGTAAAGAAAAAAAGTATACAAAGAACGAGAAGATAAAAGTACGAGAGAGTACAATGTGGATGGGGAATTGCTGTAGTGCCATAAGTATGAAGGGGACGGGCCGCCCCCACTGATGGAAGCCCCCTGCCCTTTTAATTCTCTTTTGTTTTTTTCCTCAGGGGTCGCCCTGTCCCCTTCTCAGCGAGTCTGCCAGACGGACCTGCCTTTTTTTAGTGTCCTTTTAGCTGATAAAGAGATGAACCTTATCTTTTGTTCTTCAGAAAGAGTATTTATTGTGTTTTAGTTTGTGTCAAACCCTGTCCACTGAACAAAAAAACGTGTATGTTTCGTTTGTGTGAGTCTAAGGCTACACGCTTTTCCTGATTAAATCTTAGGTAGTAAAGTAGTGTGATTCCTCTTCTTCTAACTACTTCTTTATTTCATTTTTTTGCTTTTTTGGTGGAGAAAAAAAACAACAGTGATTTAATTTATTGTACTATTGGTTTTGATCTTTCTGACGGACTGACAGCAGCGAGCGCCTCGTGTCTCCCCCCTCGTTCTACGCCGCGGCGAGTCAGATCCCTCGTCGCGCCTCGTGCCGTGTTCTTTGATCTTAGACGCGCGCGTGTGCTCTGAAGTGGCCGTTGTTTGGTGCGGTGAGGAGTAGAGCTGGTTTACAATCCTCAGGGCCTGTGTTTACTGGGCACCTCCCTGTCACTCGTCACAACAGCTGTTGAGCTGCGACTCTACGCCGAGCTAGAAATGTCTTCTTTTGACAATTGAACGATTATTTCATGATATATATAAACTGAACCTCCTCAGAGTTAACACAGGAAAACAAAGATGGTGTCCCAAAGAGAGGCCCCAGCAGACACACGGTCACACTGAGATACAGTCGAAGCTATTTCCCTGATAAAACTTAGAAAGGATCCTGAGGTCAGTTCTTTCCCAGTAAGTTTTTTTTTTTTTTTTTTTTTTCTCAAGGTTTCTCAGAAAGCTTTTTCTTGGTGAGCGGACAGTGAACTGATCTCAGCCTTTGTGTGAACCTTTAGCAGCTCCCTCCATTGGCCTCCCCTTCCCTTTTCTGTTTCCACATCCAGAGACCAAGACGTTTTTAACCTGTGAAGTGGAGCAAACCCTCGAACCTGCTCACGCTGATGACTCATTGCTTTACATGAGCCATAGTCATTACAGCCAGTAAACGATTTGTTATAGATGCTCCTTAAGGAGGATTTTCTTTGCTGAGCTCCAGTGGGGTGGCCAGGTCAAAGGAGCGGAGTGTGTGTGTGTGTGTGTGTGTGTGTGTCAGCCAGGAGCCAGGGAACAGTTGATGCTTCTCAGAAGCAGCACAGACGGATCGGTCAACTATTACTTTACCTTTATTTCATGTTAAATCCAGATCTTTTACAGTGGTACTTCATCGTTTTGAAGGCACGTGTTGTTTTTAAAGGAATGATGTGTTATGATTGACAAGTGACTGAGTGATGACTTGTAATTTGAATTCACAAATCCCAGCATCAAGTTGCCCGCCGAGTCTTTTTTTTTAACCGTCGAAGGACAGGTTGAGCTGTCGATGTGTTTTTTTTCAGGATGGATTGGAGTTCAAACTCTCTTTATCATATGAGATATTTGTTCCTACCGACTGCTTCAGTTTCTGCTGTCATTGTCATCTCCTACAATGGACTCTGCTGGAAAAAACCTACTGCTGTGTGTGTGCGTGCGTGTGTGTGTGCGTGTGGACCTCTCTCCCTTTCTCTGCCATTTATGAAATATAGTTTTTCTGCTGTCTGGTCTACGCCTGCTTGTTTGTTAACTGGAATGAAAGGTTGTGCCATAAAGCCATAAACCTAAACTAAACCTGATCTCAAGTTTTTTTGACCAATTCGAAGAGCCTTCGTGAAGAGCTGTATTGCGTTGGAGCCTAAATTTAAACCTGTGCTCATACCTCCTGATTCAGACTCCTGCCACATGTAGAGGTGGGAATAAAAAGCATTTTAAACTGCTTTCATCTTCGCTCTATTTTTGAAAAGAAATCTGTCCTGTATTGCAACACTCTCCCTAACAAAACAAAAAAAACCTCCCCTTGGTCAACATCAGTCATTTTTGCACAGCCCACACAACCCCCCCCCCCAGATGCCGCTCTCTCTGTTTTTGGATCATTATACATGGATCCACTAGCACAGGTACAGTAGAAGCAGTTCAGGATGAATACATTGTGGATCATAGCTGTTAATCGAGTGAACAGAAAAACCCAAATTAGCCTCATGTGGCTTCTGTACATCACTTCTTGTACCTGGAGACTGGGCTGATCAAATCAGAATCGGAAAAGTTATTCATGGAGAGGGCTGCTAGATTTTCCATCTGCACAAAATGTTCAACCATGAGGTGTCTGTGTTCAAAGTGTTTCGATGTTGACTCATTATTAGCGGTACTGTGTGCATTTAGGGTACCTGACACGGGGAGGGCTCGGCTGGGGTAGTTGTATTTTTGTAAAGATGATAAAAAACCGTTCTAGTCAGGTATAGGGAGAGGACAGCACTTTGTAGACGGCTTGGTGGCAGGTAGTGCTACTGAAATAAATGAAAACAAAAAACGTTGGAGACATAAAGCATTGTTAAAATCAGTTATTGATGAGTTGTCTATTTCTTTTAATTTATCATTTTTATTTTGTTTGAAAATAAAGACACCTGTAGGGAACCAGAAAAAGAACTCCTAACTACACAGTGCCACTTGTTCATTTTGTGTAAATAATACTAGATGTAAATACAATGTTGTATATGAAAAAAAAATCTTTAAAATAAAAGGGAAAATCATTTGTGAGCAGGAAGATTTTTTTTTTTATTTGATTTTAGTTTTTTTTTTCCCCCCTTCTCCCTTTGAATGATTCAAATGTGACACAACTGGTGTGTATTTCAAGACTGCTATTTCAAACATTTTCTGTTTTATTTGAATCGTAATCTATAACGGCGAGTGTATATATACTGGAACACAGAATAATGAGAAATGTTTTACCGTATTTACCTTTGGTTTAACTCCTTACCTGTGTCATAAAATCCTTTGTCCTCAGTTGCTTGTTTCTTTCTGGTACTATGGTTTCACAGCGCTTTGGACATGTCTATAAGCTTGACTGTGAACAATTAAAGCTTGTCTGTCAAAGCATGGAGACGTGGCTTCAGATCACCTTGCTTTTCCACACTGAAGAAGTGAGGTTGGGCAATGTTGCACAGTGCGGGAGATGGACAACAATCGCTTCCATTTCTAGGTTTTATTTTAATTGTCCATTGAGAGGAGCCAGTATATAAATGAGTTAACTACATTTGAAATTTTGAAATTGAAAGGAAGGAAACAAAAAAAAAAAAAGTTGTTTGGAAAATATTACTATACAATTACCAGGGAAACAAACTGCTGAATACATGCCTTCCATCAGTGTTGTTTGCGATTCAACCTTCAAGATGTCGTACAATGGCAGAATAGTTGGAGGTTAAATATACACACACACACACACACACAAAGTATACTCTGTATTAGAACCCTACAAAACAGTCTTCTATATAATAGGCACAGACATCTAGTACAGCTGGGTCTTTACCAAAAGTACCAATGTATTCTTAGATTTGTGAATTATTACATTATTATTATTTAGCACATATATTCATAAACCCACCACCTGTCCTCAACCCTCAGCAAGAGCAGGGAACAGGAGGGCTTCAGTGGACAAAAAACTATATTTACAACATCTATTGAAGGAATCTGACGTTGAATACATGTATTTTCATGTCATTTATTTACAGTTCAACGGTTATACCCTAACTCCCCAGAGGAGGGCGCTGTTGCCAAGTGTGACTGAAATTCAGGAGAAGAAAACAATGGCCACGATTTAACATCGCAAGTTTTACATCACGTCACACAACCTCGAATGACAGGTGCTGATAACAGCACGCGGGGCTTTCCACGTGTATAGGAGCTTAATATATTTAATAACAGAAATGTTCATATTAGCAGTGAATGTAAAAAAACAAACCCACAGAATGTGTGTCTTTGTTTTGATTTTAAAATGAAAACGACTGAAACGTAATTGGACTCCGGCTCGTAAACGTGTCACTTTAAAAGTGCTAATGAGCTATTGGCGGGGAGGCGGGGAGGCGGGGGTGACGTCACATCCTGGGAAGAGCTCCGCCCCTTGCCCGTTGTCGGGAGGAAATGATCCCGCAGCGGTGACGAAGTGCATCAACACGAGAAACTGGCACGAGAGCGCGCACCGGAGAGCATGGAGCGGCCCGGACTCGCTCTCTAGTCGCCTGCGATGCGAGCGGACGTGGTCTGACCGTGAACTGGTTCGAGCGGAACTCGGTAAGTGTGCGCTCATCCCGCAGCAAGTGTGCGTCTTATTATCCAGCGCCCGGAGCTGGAGGCGGCGTTTGTTTTGCCCTCCGCGGAACACGCCTGCGCGGGCGGAGTCGTGGCTAGCCAGCCCGCCCGTCGCTGCCGGCGAGCCCGTGCTGACAAGACGAACGCACACCTGTTGCTTTTCGCTTCCACCAGGTACCTCGGGCCTGGGCCGAGTACTGGAGAAGTTACTTGCAGTATATAAGTTAGAATATGTCGTCCAGCGGGCGTGTTGTGGGTTTATTTCGTGGTTTTCTCTCTCGGTTTGTGCGCTAAGCTGCGGGTTTCTCACTGCGGTGGAACCAAGGTAACTGCACAGTTGCACCGCTAGCTTCAGTCAGCGATGCTATACAGTGTTTACTACATCCCCGTCACAGTAGACACCATCTTTACTGCCTTTACCTTTAATGCTCATTATCAAACACGGTTATTTGCTGTGGTCCTTGTTTCCTTTCTCCTCAGCAGAGTTGTTGTTAATACTCACACTCAGTACATGAGCTCCAACTTTGCCGACACTTCACTTCACTCTACATTGTGTCTGCTGTCACTGTAGTGTACTGGCAAACTGCAGGTAACCAAGTGACACCAACAAACCATGTTGCCTGGTCCCAAACAAAACTTTCAGATGGCTGTCAGCTGGTGCCTAGTCGCCGCCATGTTTATTCCGGGTGTCCCTGGAGGGTAAGAGGCTGCTGACACATGTGTCACTCACACGGTGACGTTGAGTCACAGTTGTGTGTCACCTCAGTGTTTCCATGTCAGGATTTGATGTTTACAGTTTTCAACACAGAGTGTAATACTTCAAAAACCCGTTCATACTTGACATGATAGTCTCAGGCTGTTGCATGGGCCGTGTCAACGTTTGTGAAGCCCTGTTCAGTTTCCAAATGCTCTCTGTTCCCCACAGGTGAGCTACTGTGACCCTGCCACTCCCCCACCATGCTGAGTTTCCTGCGCAGGACGCTGGGGCGGCGCTCCATCCGGAAACATGCAGAGAAGGCCCGGTTAAGGGAAGCGCAGCGAGCCACGACACACATCCCTGCTGCAGGGGATGCAAAGTCCATCATCACCTGCCGCGTGTCCTTACTGGACGGGACGGACGTCAGCGTCGAACTGCCGGTGAGGAGACACGCTGTTATTTCTGCTTGTGTGCGATCTTAGTCTTCAGTGTTTCAAATAAGTGTGTGTTTCCTGAGGGTGCCGTGTCTCAGACAGCATCACAAACACTGTTCACGGGAAACAAAAGCACAGGAGGTTTACGAGCGACAATCGTGTGTCTGTGTCACAAGAACAATCCCTTGAAGCTTACATCGGGTTGCTGTGTGTGGTAGTGTGGCTGATCACCTGTAATTCCATGATCCTCTCTTGAGAACACACTTCATCACATGACCGCGTCATGTGACACGCTGGGCTCATCCCCAAGTGGACACAGAGCAGGACTCCTCTTCCCACCACTGATTCCAGTCTGGCTTTCTTCTCCTGGCCTCTGGTGCCGATGTGCTCAGTATTTCTCTCTTTCCTCTGGTGGAAGGTTATCTGCTTGGACTGTTGTGTGTTTCTCGGTGGGAATGATATCAAGGTGGCACGGACCACAACTCTGGGATTAGAGTGATTGATTTGAATCATGTCACAAAGGAGACGGCGGCTTTTGCATGTTTAACTGCTGTTTGCTGTATTAGTTGTTGTTTTGTGACCTCATTTAATGTTGTAGTTCATCAAGTACTCTCCAGGTGTGTACTGTGTGTGTCTGAACAGAGTTATTGTGTTCAGCTGGGTGCATTCCAGCAGGGGCCTGACCTTTTGGTTTTGCTTTAAAAATGTGCTTCCTTTGTCCCCCCTCCCCCAGATATTGGTAGCTTCTGCAAACACTTGTGTCTTATCACCCAGCTCTGTCAGTGATAAGGAAATAAGAAGAACACAGCAGTCAGGAGCAGCGCTTGGGAGATATCCTAAATGCAACAGTTAAAAGGTTAAAACAGTTAAAACATTTTATAGAACAAACAGTAAAACATGCCATCTGCTGAAATTACATTCTGGTCAGCAGGGTCCGGGTCCCTGGCGTGTAGGGCCACCCAAAGCTGTCTCCCAGGGTTACCAGGGCTCTGCAGCATCCATGTCCACACGTCATTCCCTGCTGTTTATTTACATGCCTGTCTCCGCCGTCTTGGTGCCCCACTCACACACTAGCAGACTGTAATTGACGATACTGCCCCGATTAAGAAAATAGTTTGGGTAAGTCTTTGTGATGTAAACAGCATTACCTTAATCCCAATAAGGTTATTTTTGGAATAATTAAATTAAGACATTACCTCGGTCTCAATACAAAGACATGTATATGTATAAACTGCATTATAATGTCCAGTTAGATTTTTCACATCTTTTCTTTGCCTCAGTTTTTGCCAGTTACCAAGTACTTGACATGTGAAGCGGACTCTGCTCTGTAACTTGTTAACAGTACATGCTGTGTTACTGAAGCCTAGAAAAAAAGGAAAAATATCTAGTTTTAGTTACATTTTACCAGCTGTGTCTAAGTGTGGCTTGTTGGCATTTTCTGTTTTGGAATGTGAGGAACAAGATTCTACCTGCATTCGAGACCTTGTACATGAGTTGTTATTTTTTTAGGCGTAACGGTACATCCACTAAACTGAAATCTTCTTCTTCTGATAATCCCATGAGCGCCCCTGTTTGTGGTGTTGTGGCAGTGAGTGTTTTTTGTGCCTTTATTTCAGTCAACGTGTGATCAGCTAATTTCTAACATTAACATTACAACACTGTCTGAGAGACCGAGCTCTGTCCTCAAAGGCAGGTGGAAAGAGTACAGACGGGCAAACAATACTGCAAGAACTATAACACACACACACACACACACACACACAATGAGTCCTTTGTACTCTCTCCCTGGGTACCGTAGGGGTGCGGTATGCCTCCTCAGCAATGCCAGCTAGCATGGGGCCAGCCTCCCTGCCCAGCGGCTCTCTTGGGGTTAGAGTGTGAGTGTGAGTGTGAGTGTGTGTGTGTGTGTGTGAGTGAGTGAGAGTGAGTGAAGGAGACCCAGGGGACCCTCAGGGCACTTTGGTCTTCTCCCTGCACTCATCCATATTTTAGCTTCTTCTCAGACATGTTCAGATGACGACCATTCAAATTCAGTTTCAACAGGGAGACATCGAGAGCTTAGACAGCAGAGATGTGTCAATGATTATTTGTTGTGTAGCATTTTCAGTAAACATAATGCATCCGAATGTCTGTGTACTTTTACCTGACAGTACATAAATAGCACGACTAGTAGCATTTCACCTGTTGCCTCACTGGATCGACATGAGGAGCTCGCTGCTGTGGTCGTGGCTTGCCAAGGTGCTTTTGATGATTGATGGTTTGTGGGGAGTACACGGAGTACACAGCCCTGTGTTTGGTTGCTTTACAGATCGGCTTCTAACACATCTAAAATAGTAAAGTACATACATGGAAGATGAGAGGAAAATGAGAAGGACAGAGGAGCGTTGCAGCTGCTGGCTGATCCTGGACAGCACCTTCTTCATCGAGCCAGATGATCACATGATTTTGTTCAGTTCGCCCCCCCCCCCCCCCCCCCCCCCCCCCCCCCCCCCCCCCCCCCCCCCCCCCCCCCCCCCTTCTCCTGAGCGTCTGGGGCACTTCAACCCTAGTTACTGTGGCAACCCTGTCGCTGTGCCTCATGGTGGGGTTTAGAAGTCGTGTGTGTGTGTGTGTGTGTGTGTGAGAGAGAGAGAGAGTGAGAGGGAGATCTCCCAGCTCCAGGCCGAGCACAGGCAGTAACTGGTACGGCTTTGTCAGAACGGGCTACACCTATTCACATACTTCACATTAATGTGCACTTGTCTCATTTCAGATCCATAAAACACACATCAGGTCGCATGTACATCACAGAAACTCAAAACAGTACTTGCAGAGGTTGAAGAGAGACAGGTTTAATCATTTGGAAACGATTATTTTTACTGACAACTATCTGACAAGTGAAGTAATTTTGTGTTGGGGGAATTGACCCTTTTTTTGTTGTTATCTTCAGATGAATTGATATTGAAAATAATTTAACACACAAATGTAAAATGGGTTTTGTCTGTCACGCTCTCTGGGTATTTTTCTCTCAACAGAATGTAAAGTATTTGAAAGTGCAAACATGACGCACATTCTTTTGTTGTGATGTAACCTGAAGGTTCCGGCTGCCAGGTTCTGTCGGACTATAGGTTGTTCTTCCTCACCAAGCTATTTGTGTTGTGCTGACTAACATCTCCAGCTCAGACTGTGTTCTCCATCCGATCTCTCAGTCCTCTGTTTATTGTGTTTATTTGCTCAGAAAAAAGCCAAAGGTGAGGAGCTGTTTGACCAGATCATGTATCATCTGGACATCGTGGAGAAAGACTACTTCGGACTGCGCTTCATGGACTCAGCACAAGTGCCAGTAAGACTGGGGATGCACTTTCCACATCAGTCACATGTTGGGTTGAACCAAACCCCCCCCCAGCTGCAGTATGGGTCAAAGCCCTCACCTCCCCCATGTTAATGGACAGGACCTGGGTCAAACTCAAAGAACATTTTTCATACTTTTTTCTCAGTCTCTCTAGGTGTTGTTGTTTTGGGGTGATTGAAACGTCACATATACTGTGCACTAATCCACTTGAGTGAAATGGTTTATACTGTTTGAGTGAAGTTATTTATGTATGCTTCACTAATCGTTTCAGGCAGCCACTTCTTAGCCAGACTTCAGGTTTCAGTCCACTATTCACCCGCTTGGTGAGAAGCCGGAGAAAGGGACTTTCCCTGTCCGTGAATGGGCTGAGGGGATTGGTTCTGGTTCCACTCGGGAGTCAGGCCATGCACCAAGACAAAGTGTTTTAAGTCACTGGTCTGCTACCGACCTTGTTCCTTCACGCTGATCCTCTGTGACGGCCATGGACGGACGCAGGGCCATTGGGAGGGAGGGTGAGGCAGAAGGGAAGGACAAAGAGGAGGGAGGGAGAGAGAGAGAGAGCTGGAATAAGGAATGTGGGGGAGAGTGGGCCAGTGTGTGTGCTTTGCTCTGTTATCTTTCTCTAACTTACACACACAGCCACCAGTGCCTCTCCTTGACATTATTCACGCCTCATATCACCAGAACCCAGCAGAGTTACTCTGTGTGTACTTTTCTGAAGATGTTGTACTTTTTTAATTGTGAACCTTGATGTTCTTTCAGCATTGGCTCGATGTTACAAAAAGCATCAAAAAACAAGTGAAGAGTAAGTATACGCTGTCCTGTACTTCCTGTCTGCACACATACGTAATCACTGCGATCACCATTGTATATTCTTACTGCGTTCTCCAGTCGGCCCACCGTACTGCCTTCACTTGAGGGTGAAGTTTTACTCTTCAGAACCCAACAACCTGCACGAGGAGCTGACCCGGTGAGTCTGGACATGACACCTGTGGTGGACCTTTTCATGTATACCCACGGAGCCCCGCCTCATACGTTTAGAGTATTTTAGAGGTTTATAATCTGCACCCGAGAAGAAGCTGTGCTCTCTCTCTGGTTGGGGTTGTTTCTTGAGCCAAAGGTCAGGATCTTGTGATGACATCAAGGTGGGCAACAATGCCTGAGTTGAGACAGTCACACCAAAGGTGACTCTGGACAGGGTTCAGCCTGATCACGCAGAGGACATGAGCCTGATGACATCGTGCACGATGTCGCACAGGATGATAAAGGGTCACATTGACCTCGCTGTCGATCGGCATAGGTGGATGTTTTTGTGTGATGTCCCATAAAACTGTCAGTGCTATATCCAAATGTATTGTTGTGTTTTACTTTCAGATACCTGTTTGTGTTACAATTAAAGCAAGACATCCTCAGTGGCAAGTAAGCGTCATCGCCTCATCTTAAACAAGTGCTGTGCAGTGTGATGGGGTCGCCGTGGTAACTGGCCTGCATCAGCGTGACTGACCTTACACGTGTGTGTGTGTTTTCAGGCTCGAATGCTCGTTTGAGACGGCGGTGGAGTTGGCTGCCTTCTCGTTGCAGGGTGAGCGCTTGAATCTTCTTGTTTATGAGGTTTTTCCATCTGCACTGAATCGTTCCTTTTTCTAAAGCATAGTTTGTTCTTGTCTCCGTACCTTAAATCTGTTGTTGCCCTTCACTTACTGTGGGTCTCTGACTCACGCTTTGTTTGCACAAATGTAAAGTTTATAAAGAAACATGCTGCATGAGGAACGTACCTGTGAGATTCACACAGAGTCCTCCATCAGAGGAACAAAGGATGAGTCAGTAGAGATTTTCTGAAATGGGATTGCGTGCACAAACTGGCGGAGACACACACACACACACACACACACACACACACACACACACACACACAGAGTCACTGTGGGGTAAATGCCAGCTCATTAGTGCTCCATCCTCTTCAGAGGCCCCTAATCCAGTACCCTTTCTGTCTTCTCTTTCCCTCAGTTGAGCTTTGTCTCTTTGTTTTCCCTTTTCTCAGAATTATGTTGTTAGTCCACTGACATTTACTGGGAGGGGGAGCAAATGAAATTACCTTTTCCCTCCTCTGCTGCTCACATCTGGGTTAGGGTTCCGAGCAAGTCCTGTTATCACTGATTGACTCAGATGATCTGAACCAAGACGTCTCTGTCCAGGATCCCTGCACAGCAGAGATCAGAATATGGAAACAAATCCTATCACAAACATTATTTTAATCAATATATATTGCAATATAAATCCAGTCAGCTCACGTCAACACTCTGCTCCTCTGATGTTTTCTGAACTTTTTGTGCGATTATTTGTCTGTGTGTTTCCAGCTGAGCTAGGGGACTGTGACCCGTTAGAACACAATCTGGACCTGGTGTCAGAATTCCGCTTCATCCCCAACCAAACAGAGGACGTGGAGCTGTCTATATACAACACATGGAAAGAGTGCAGGTGAGCATCAGCCCATCTAAGGTACTGTACGACTGGGCAGCCAGTTCAAGTTCATATTAATAACTTGGTTTGAACTGGGTGGCGTTATCCATTTCTGAATAGTGGTTGTGTTGAATTGTGTGCAGTGGAAGCTCAGGAAATGTCTCATGAATTAAGAACATATCTGCTTGATAGTGAATCCTGAAGGGGTTTGTATATATGTTTAAACTCTGGTTTAATCTTCTCTGTTTGTGCTCTGCTCTCCTCCAGAGGTCAGACACCAGCCCAAGCTGAGATCAACTACCTGAATAAAGCAAAGTGGCTTGAAATGTACGGAGTGGACATGCATATGGTCAAGGCAAGTGTCTCATTAGCATGGAAGCATATGGAGTTGATGAGTAGCTCAAGACTGACGGCGTCCTTTTCTTCCTCTGCCCTGCAGGCCAGGGACGGTAATGAGTACAGTCTGGGTTTGACACCCACTGGAGTTCTGGTGTTTGAAGGAGAAACAAAGATCGGCCTCTTTTTCTGGTACATTTGGTCATGACCTCATTCATTTCAATGCTTTATGGAGAAACTTGAATATTTGAAGAACTCTTTGTGTGCGTGTGTTTATATTTCGTTTGTTTTTTTTCTAGGCCCAAAATCACCCGACTAGATTTCAAGAAGAGCAAGCTGACTCTCGTGGTGGTGGAGGATGACGATCAGGTGAGCTTTAGCTGAAACCTATGTTAAAGACACAGGACAATGCTACCTTCTGCTGAGACTTCACGAAAACAAGCAAACTAGAGTTTTCAGTTTCACATCCTACAAACATGTTGTACCTTCCTGTACACACTGTTGCTAACCCTCCACAATAAAAGCTCGTCTGAAGTGGAGCCTGAGCCCTGAAAGAGGTTTGTTCCAAATCGTAATGAAACAGGACTTTATGCTGGTGTACCCAGAGGCGAGTGCATATGAGAGAGAGATGTGTGTTTATGCCCATCCTGGAGGTCTGACTTAGGAGGTTAATAAAGAAGCATGCCCCCTCTGGTATTTCTGGTATGCACCATTCTCCTACGTGCGCCCACACACACACACACACACACACACACAGTGATCCCATCTCCTGACTCTGTCCTCAACAGTTCTATAATGCATGTAGTTGTGTCACCACGTCAAATTTCTGTACATTATTTACAAGCACAGTACATGTTTAAATGTCTAACAAGATTCTTGTCTGTGTGTCTCACACACACACACACACACTGCAGGAGCTTAAGAGAGAGAACCTAGGGAGACAAGCTGTGATTCAAAATGTGGAGTAAATTGTGTAAAATGTGGAGGAAGAGATTTTCCGAGGACAGTGTCAGTGAGCGTCTGTCTGTCTGTCCTCGCTGGACCTGTGGGAGCAGGTCTGACTCTCTATGTCACTGTGGTGGTCCAGTTGTTCTGTCGCAGGCCTCAGCTCTCTGCAAACGCTTGTGTTAGTTCTATACGGGCCCGAGAGGATCTGGGATCAGCTGGTTCAGACCACGTCTAACTCCATGCCGTCCCCCGCCAGGGTAAGGAGCAGGAGCACACCTTTGTCTTCAGGATGGACCACCCCAAGGCCTGCAAGCACCTGTGGAAGTGCGCTGTGGAGCACCACGCTTTCTTCCGGCTCCGAGGGCCAGTGGAGAAGAACTCGGCACGCTCTGGATTCATACGCATGGGATCACGCTTCAGATACAGGTAACAGCCATTTGAACTGCAGTGTGCATCAACTATAACTCACTCTGGCTTTTTTTTGTTTTTATAAAAACTACTATTCACACAAATGTTGTAACTGTAAACACAAGTCTAAATTGTTCAACACAATTTGTGCACCTATGATTAAATTATTTTAAAAAATCAATCCATAAATAAAAATAGCGGAGGTTGCTGACGACGGCCACACGTTTCCAAGAGCTGTGTTTGTTGTGGTTGAACGCTCCGGCAGAGATAAAGCTAGCGTGTTACAGTATCGTCCCTCTGTACATACAAGCCCCACACATGTGTACACACTGATACTTGCGATGGTTCAAACCAGCCACTCAGTGTCAACATGCGGCCGCAGCCAGCTACTCCCCCCTGTGTGTTTAAACATTACCCAGTTGGATAAGCACGGGCACTGATGTTGGCTTAACACGGAGGTTAGAGGGTTTGTTGTTAATAGAAGGTTATCGCCTGGACGGCTCCTGAGTTCACTGCTCGTCACAGAGAGAAATGTTGGATGACGTGACCAGTGATGATGACCAGGGTTACTTGCACAATAAGAACGACGAGATATGTATTGAAGTAGAATTTATGTGTGTGTGTGTGTGTGTGTGTGTGTTACCAGTGGAAAAACAGAGTACCAGACGACCAAGGCCAACAAAGCGAGGCGGTCAGCCTCCTTCGAGAGGCGGCCGAGTCGACGCTACTCGAGGAGAACCATGCAGCTCAGAGGTCAGGACGACGCACACACACACACACACACACACACACACACACACTTCATTAAGAAGTGTCAAATAAAGAGTATTCATGTATTAATCTATACGTTTCTGTGTGTTCTGTGTTTTTTACAGGACCACTCAACACACAGGAGTAAGAACTCTGATTTATTTTTAAAATTCAAATCAGTCCTGGTTGTATTTAAAGCTTGTTGAATCCATCTCCATCACTGTCTTCCTTCAGAGTTACTTCTTCAGGCAATGGAGTCAGCGCCGGCAAAGAGAACAAGGTGAGGAGCAAAACCCTGCTCTGTTAAGGAAACTAAACTGCCCAAGATTTGCAAGCTCTTCTCCACACTCTTCTATCACCTCTATCTTTTCTACCGGTTTGCTCCATTGAATCAAAGTGTTCCCCCTCAGGTCTCTGTCAGTAGAGGTGGGTGGGCTGCTCTGCCTGTGGTCACCCCAGCGGTGGCGGCTGCTGCTGCCTGTGGACCAATGGAAATCGAGTCTCTGCCCAGGAGTCCCGGAGTCGAGAAAAGGAGGTTGGTTCATTCATGGTGTCTTGTTCCATTCTGGTTTTTTTTTTAAATTTGTTGTTGAAATGCTTACTGAGTGAGGGGCTGTGGATCCACGTAGAGGCAAACAGACTCTGTCGCTGCTGTTAATGGTAGCTCTGTATCTCATGGGCTGTGGTTCAGTCCAGAAGGCTAACACCGCTGTCGCCTGCGGGGTCTCAGATTTGAAACGTCCATGAATGCAACTGCTTGGTTTAAACCTGCACTGTCCCCCTGTGTGTTCCAGTATTAACATGTACTGAGGAGCCTGGGCAGGTAGGTACACCCCCAGCACCGAGTCTTGCTGTTGCTTGAACAAATCAGACGCTGCGTGGTGACGGGCTCCGTGTTCTTGGCTGTTAGAACGAGGGCCGTCTCTGATGATTCTGTGTTTGTTCGCCTCTGATCAGCATGAAATCTCAACCTAATCGGCGCCGAGTGTGATTCAGCTGGGATCTTGTGTTTGGCATCATGAATCAGTGATTAGAGGATTATTGCTTTGGATCTGCTCTGAAACTGGTGCGTGTGGAGGTGTCAGCCATTTAACACTTTGCATCCCGTCACCCTGCTTTCTTGCCTTCTGCGCTCACTCAAACTGGGTCTGAGAATTAGTCGAGGTTTATGTTGAGAGTTCTATTACTCACCTAAATCTGTTTTTTTCTCCTCTAAATAACGTAAATATTCCTCATTTCCTAAACGGGTGGTTTGGCTTCTCCATAAACAGCTCATCCAGATTTCCAGCTCAGGCTGATCCTGTTTCTCGTCAAGTACCTTTGTGCTCAGCTGGAAGAGGATTGCCAGTTGTTTGTGTAGAAATGGGACTTTTTAGTCAATTTAAAAGAAGCTGACTTGCAGTGAGATCAGAACAGTATGATTAACAAAATGAGTCCAATTCAGTGACAAGAGTGAATCAGGAAATATATAATTATATCGTTTTCATATTTGCATACACTCTCAGTATTATTCTTCAGTTCAGTACACGTGTATTCACAGTGGTGCTCTCTCCCTTTATGAGCTGCTGTTCTCTCTGTTCCCTTCATGTCTCAGTTTTTGTCTCTTCTGTTAAATGATCATCAGCAAGAGAAGGTAGATCTTAGTTTTATATCTTTTTATAAATAAATCTGATCTATATGTGACCAGTATAGTGCCGGCCATCCAGTCACATCACATTTGACTCTTATATCCTCATACTGCTGCCGTCACGCTGCAGCCACCAGGGGCGGACAGCCAGAGACATCTAGTCCACTTCACTTGACTCAAGTGTTCATGTCAACGTGCACTTATATGCACGCCCGTGTTAAATGCAGCAAGTAGTGAAGCTTATTCAGAGTGCTGATACTGAACTGATACTCTCAAACTAGGCCACCTCTATACTGCATTTCATGCTCATGCTTTCCTTAATCATTACACCTCTTCTGATTTATTAGCCACCCTCTGCTCCTCCCTTGTTCCGCTGTGTTAAATAAGATGCACTTATCTCCTCTCCCCCTCGCAGTCATTTGCATAGAATCCCCCCCCCCCCCCCCCCCCCCCCCCCGGTCTCCCATTTTGGTTTGCCTCATCTCTCATTCACTCCCCATTTCCTCCTGTTTGTCCAGTTCCCCTCGTCCTTGTCCCTCCCCCTGTCCTCCCCAGGTCTCCTCCTCCCTCCATCCTCCCTGCACATCTCACATCCAATCTCCCCAAAAGGAGCTGGGCAGATGTGACCACCTGACGCCAGTCTCACCGTCTGTACTGACGAGAGTTGGACGGCACACTTATGAATGGGAGCGGTTCAGCCACGGCTGAAAACACTGACGAACGTTCATGTCTTCATATCAACACAAGTTGAAGTCACACCACTGCTCTCTCTCTCTCTCGTCTTTACCCAGTTCCTCACGTTCAGTGCTTTCTCTCCCCCCCCCCCTTGACCTTCACTCCTGACCTCACAGTGAGGCTGTGGCTGGGGTGAGATGTTATCACTGTGAGAGGAAGGAATTCAACTCCACTCTCGACTCTGCGAGGAAACAATAGGTCACATGGTCCCCGGAGAGTTGAGCCCCCCCCCCCCCCTTCTTTGTCTCACTCACTCAAAAAGAACCTACTTGTTACATGTTTTTGTAATACTCCTTCCACCATATGATGATTTTTTTCATATAAGAGAATGCCTCATTTTTGTTGTGACATATTTAAATTGCTCTGCACATTTCATGGACCGGCTGCTGTGGATCTGAAGGAGGTGGAATCAGAAGGTGCCTGATTTGACCAACTTCCTACATTTCCAAACATTTCACACAATATTGTCTCTGCTTATATAGGAGACCTTCTCACCTAACCTTTTGGTAGCAATCAAACAAGCATTGAGTCTTCAGGTTGGTCAGAGAGGACTGTATCTATGGAGGTTAAAGCACAGTGTTGTCGTCAGTGTCTCCAGCTGCTGAGCTAATGAAGGATTTGGCTGATGAATGTACGCGGCGTGTTGCGAGCGAATGAACATTTTACTCCACCTCAGCTGCATCACTGCTTCTTGCACATCCCACACGTTAAAGAGATCGTTTGTCTTGCTGATGTTAACAAACCTGTGACCAAAGGATGTTACGCCACCTGTGTTTACAATCATTTCGTAGAATAAATACATGATTACTGGAGTCACAGCAGAGAGTCTAGCATTCATACTTCATGTTTTATCCATTTTCCTACTTAAAGCTACAAACACAAACTAACACATGCAACCAACACGTCTCACCTCCTCCCGATCGCTCCCTGTCTTCGGGCTGTCGCCTTGGCTTCAGTGGTCTGTGTGTGTGTGTGTGTGTGTCTCTGGCTGAAGACTGGTCATGAGCAGGGAGAACACACTATTTTTTATTTTTTTAGCTCCAGACGTGAAGAAAATGCAAAAAAGAATGCACAACATTAGATGAGTAGTTTGTGTTCACTAAGTTCATGCTTAAAATCTCTGGCCAGTTTAAATGTATGTTCATGCTGCTGTTCGAGCTTCTTACACCTTTCATGTGAGAGAACTGAGCAGCTCTGTTCTCGTCTGGGAGGAGACCATCCCTGGTATGTGCATCCTGCCTGATGTCTGTGCTAATTGCCAACATCGGGGGGGGTTGCACATCCTCGCTGTGCATTCTGTTTCCTTAATAGATTATCGAACATGTGGGAGTACTTATACATGTTTGCTCTGCGAGTCCTGTTCTCTTCTTCGCGTGTTTCAAAGTGTGGCGCGCTCTCCTGCCCCAGCACTGCCTCGCTGTGTCTTCAGGCTACACAGATATGAGGTAATAACTGGGCTGCTGGGAGAGCTTCTACCAAAACCCATGTACAGCATGTTTTGCTTCAGGATGCTCCAAATTCCCAGAATATTGCATCACATTATTTTTTTTCCCCCCACAACAGTTATTACTAGCTTTGCAGACTTACTACCTCTGGCAGAACCCTGTTTCTGTGAAAGCGTTCCTTTCTTTCTGGAGAGAACATCTGGGTTTGGGCGTTGTTGTTTTACATCTTTCTGATAAAGCACAGCCACTGCTCTCATACTTGGTTGTTGATGCACATGGGTTCGCTTTAACCATAAGCTATTATTTCAGATACGCTCACAACTTGAATTGACACTGTTGCTCAAGCCTATTACCCGTCAGAACAATGGGAATGAAGTACATGTTTTTATTTTCATATCATCATGTGTTTCTAATGTGAAAGTGGCATTATTCTTGAATTTCCCATGATGCACTGTCACGGACCAGCTGTGCAGACCCATTCATATCGTATGGATGCTGCGGGTAAGTTGTTCAGCTGCGTAAACCATCCAATCTTCTCTTTCAGTTGTGGTGAAACTTTTTCATCATCCCCTCACTCATCGTGTTGGTACTCTAGTAACTATCATCCACACCTCTCAGGTCGTCCTCCTCTGCCTTTACTGTCTGCAGTGGACCTGTGGCTGCTGACCTGATGGAGACCTGCATCGACGATGTCCTCGGGTCAACCGCTGTTCCCACGCTGGCGGCTGCAGAGGAGGCGGGACCAAGCACTGCCTACGCCGCCGCCGCCGCCAGTGTCACAGCTGAGGATCCACTCAGCCTCGCTGGTGAGTCCATAGAATGAAACTGAATGGCTGTATAATTGTATTGTAAATGCACAAAAAGACTAAAGTAACGTTGGTATGTGTGTGCGTTTCTCATCAGAAGCAGCAGCCCGCCTGAAGCAGCTGGAGCTGGAGAGCAGTCCGGTTATGCAGAAAAATAACGTCAATGTCAACTTGGTCATGAACAATCAGGTGTGTGTGTTTCCATGAGATGAATACGATTATTAAGAACGATAACGTGGAGGCATATGAAACCTGTAAAACTGCACGGACGCATTTAATCGAAAGAAGTTAATTTGGGATTATTTCTGGCTTGACCGTTTAGGATGCATACTCAGAACCATCAAGTTTGTTTTAATGTGTCCCCTCCGACCCACAGGAGGACGTGGTGAAGCTCACAGAGAAGTGTGGTCTGAGCAGCGCCGGCAGCAGTCCCGTCGTCACTCCGCTGCGCACCCCAGAGGATCTGAAGAGCAACATCCTGAAAGCTCAAGCTGAGGCAGCGGCCTTGAAGGTGAGGAGGAGGAGCTACAGCTACAGTATTGTCACATGATGCTGGTCACAGCATTTTCACTTTGCACCGATAGTTCTGCATTAAATCGCTGATCATTTATGCACTATTGAACGCCTGTCTCTGTCCCTCAGGGGCCTGTGGAGGAACACGTCATAATGGTTGGAGATAAAAACTGTAACATGCAGGAAGCTTCCACCAGGTAAGACTGCTCCATGTTACATGACTATTCATGTAGCATGACTCACGTATCCACACTCCCCCATTTAAAGTTGGCTGAGCTCAGTCAGTCATTATAGAGCAAAAT
Organism: Pseudorhombus dupliciocellatus; assembly: GCA_016785235.1. Classification (NCBI taxonomy): domain Eukaryota; kingdom Metazoa; phylum Chordata; class Actinopteri; order Pleuronectiformes; family Paralichthyidae; genus Pseudorhombus; species Pseudorhombus dupliciocellatus. The sequence goes on from JAFBJW010000758.1 coordinate 418,826, forward strand.
CTTCATTGTTTTGAAACTGGGTCTCCCTCCACCTCCATCTCCTCCTCCTCCTCCTCCTCCTGAGTCATACCAACTGTCATTGCATTGTCTCAGCCAATCACTGAACACAATCCTCGCTGCAAGAGCTGATTAACCTCCTGAATATTCATGAGGATTATAAGCATAGCTCACAACATTACATCACCTGCAGCTCATCCGCATTAGCCATGCCGTGCAGATCAACAGGCTGGGCCCTCTCTCGGACCCTGGAGTTTCCTCAAACCAGAGAGTTACTGAATCTAATAATAGTTTCAAAATGATAGAGTAAATAGAGTATAATAGAGCTGGTTTGATCCTGTGCTCTAAGTGTTTTTCTCTCCACTCAAACATCATGTGAGTTTGTACAAACATGAATGCATGGTGTCCTCTGACAGGCTGCACGTGAGGACAGGGCGACTGGGCAGTAACTCGTCTCTGTCCCTCAGCAGCCGCCCGGACACCCAGGACTCCTGGGACCTGCTGAAGCCAGCGGCACTGCTCTCGTCAGCAGGAGCCAGGTCAGACTCTTTTCTTTTGCTTTGAATTTCACACTGCACCGGACCATTTGTCAGGCAGGTAAAGTCACTAGTAAATAAATTAAGATGAAATAAACTGAACTCGAAACTTGACCTGGAAGGATTTAGAGTTTCACTGCCTGTTGTTGTGGTCTTTGCTGACACCTAGTGGCGTCTCCCAGTACTGCACGTGTGTGTTTGCGAGTCCGGCTGAATTGGTCACGTGATTGGAGTTCTACCTGGATACTGCTGCTCAAGAAGTGTTTGCAGCCCGGACACACACGTACAGACGCTTGACTTGACAATCCATGATTCTGATTGGCTCCAGGCTCACAGCTGCAGGAAAAGATATTTATCAAGGGAAGATCTCCAGGATGTCTGGCTCACACCTCTCACGTGCAGATGTTTTGTTTTATTTTGGTTTAAATGGCTTAACGTTCCAAGTTAATACAATAATTCATTATTAATTAAAACAAATCTTAAATTCTTTCTCCTTTTTTTTCCTGTTCATCAGTGCCGAGAGGTTGGCTGAAGATGTAACCCCGTCGGTTCCCAAGATGCTGTCGGAGTCTGCCAGTGAAGGTGTGGCTCCAAAGGTAATATATTTATTTAAATCATGTAAACACGGAGCATGTTGTGAATCATGGAACGCAGGGTCAGGGTGGGTTTGGTTTAATTTAAGAGCGTCTGTGCAAACAGGTCAAACCAGAGGACGCCGACCTGGCGACCGCTGCATCTGACAACCTGATCGACTTCTCTGACCCAACGCCTGCAGTACGTCCAAGCCTCCTGCGTACAGCCATGTACCTCTGAACCGCAACGATGTGTAGACGCTAACGAGGTTTTTCTGGTAATGTTTCAGCTACCCCCGGTGCAGCCGCCCAAACCCGCCATCACGCCTCGCTGGATTATTCCCACGACTGCTGTGAGTGCTCAGTCTTTGTGGTCCTTGTGTTCTTTCTCTCTTTTATAATTTTGAGAGAAGTGTGCGTTCATAACACTGCGTAGTTGCCGAGGACGTAGAGGCTCCGTAGAAACTGACCTCCTGCCTTCTAATGCAGCCTCCCGGCGTCTTTACTAACGGCCTCCTCGACCTCGACCCCCATGCTAAGGTCACCCCTCTCCTCTCCGCAGACAGGGGAGCTGCTCCCACCCCAGCCCTCCCCCACCTCGCTCACACGCGTAACACCACCTCCGCCAGGTAAACCTTCAAACCGAAGCATTTTACAGGTTGTGTTGTTAGAGCTCGCTGACCCCTGCTGACCCAGCAAGGACATGCTTCCTCTAGCTGTCATCCAAACATGACGACAGTAATAATCAGTAATACAAATAGTCCTTAATCCCCCCATAGCACTGTGGGTCAGCCCCCAGCCTCGGACGGTGGAGCCAAGCCCAGAGGTCTCCTGACCACTGAGCTCTGATGAAGACACCAGGAGCCCGACTCCTCTCCCTGCTCCTCCCATCACCCATCCACAGGAGGAGGTGCACCCAGCAGTAAGAACACAGAGAACAATTGTTTTTGTTAGTTTTATTAACACGACAAGTAGCTGAAGTTTTTTACATCGTACAAACACGAGCTGAACTCCATCCACTGCTCACAACCAGCAGCCCTGCCTCTGTTAGCGCTGCCCCTCCATCCCTCCTCTTTTTGAATACCACTGGATCCCAGCAGCTGCTGCACGACACTGGATACAGGACTGAAAAGACACCTGGACTGTTGACATGACGAGACACGAGGACATAATAATAACCAATGGACTTGTAGCACACTACAACCTTTTGTTCCTCCCTTTTTAAAGCCCAGACAATTCTACGTGTGAATCTTACCACTGGATATAAAAACCACGGCAACACTGGACCTTGAAAGAATTCTTGGATGAACTTTGTTTTTTACCCTGAAATGTGTCTTTTTTTTTTTTCTGTTTTTATTTGAAATCTGCTGACGTCGAGAGGGGCTGAACATCCATGGTTTTAATATGAGGAACAGTCTCACCTGTAATTTAGTTTGTTTCACGACTGGACATTGATTCCCCTCGTTAGTTTTCACTTCTGAATGGGGAGTGTAATTGTTGATTTCATTAGTCAGTATCTCGATCCTTTTATTAGCTGGTGACTGCGAGTATTAACGTGCTGTAGCTATTACCCTGCCTTATGTCAATGAATGTATTCAAATCATCGTAACCATGCTGGAGATCTATGGCTAACTGTTGCTGGGGACAGCTGAGTCTCACTCACTCTTACTTGGTACAGCTGTAGCATTTTTAAGAAACACACACTCCATGAGATCCCCTGTGTGTGGGTGCTCATTCAAGTTGTCTGTAGTTCTTGTCAGTGCAGTGTTGAGCTCATTGTGTCTCCAACCGGGGAAGCTGACTGTTGGACATTGTCCTTCTTAGCCACGACAGTTATTTATGCTACTACCCAGCGTCAGTGTTGTCCACAAGTGTCGTAGCGGTTCTAACGTGGTGGCATCGCCTGGCCCTAGATACGACGTAGACCTATATATATATTATTTTTGGAAAATGATGTCGGCAGTATTGTTACTAAAGGAGAATTTCAGCGTTGAGATGTTTTCTAATTACAAATCTGTTACTGATCAAAGCGACTGGGCGAAACGCGTTGTCACATCTCAAATGCATTTTTATATAAACTTTTATCATATATTTTTTTCTTGGAAAAACCTTCATCATCTTTCAGTAAAGCTTTGCTACAGTAGGAGTCACTTGTTTTTCCTTCATTCTTTATGGACTGGTCGTGACTAACAGGTTTCAGTGGTTACACTTGGATTCGAACCCAGGACCTTCTTATTGTGAGGCAGCAGTGCTCACCGCTCCTCCACCGTGTAATGTTTAGCATATTTTAGTTATCTTGTGTTTGCATTGTTGTTTGCAAGGTCACTAAACTCTCTTGATGCTTTGTGGGAGGGGATGGGCCAACGAACAACCCATTAACTTGTCAGAGCATAAAAAACAAGTGTAATCCTCATGACAGTTTCTACAACCATTTGGATATTTCATATTTAATAACCCTAAACAATGCTACTGGCAGGATACGAGGTCACAGTGTGAGCTCACAGACCTGTCACTGTGAGTCACCCCGTTGACCACATGATGGCAGCACACAACCACGGCTGACCTCTTTAGTCAGGGAGGCTTGAGCAAGTGATGTTCCTGTCGCTCGGTCACAGGTCCAATGACCTCAGAGCTGAGAGGCTTCTCTGAGTTAAATTTACTCATGTGGATTTTTCTATGAAGCAAAGGAAATCTTTATGCTCCAGTGATGAACCCACAAACTCAAACTGGACAAACTGTAAAAGATGCATCTCAAACTGCATGTATTTGAAAATGTATAGAAAGTAAATCCACGGACCCAACAGCAGTCGCTGGGACCTCTACAGATACAGACTATGGCTTTAACCGCTGGTGATGGTACAATCCACCAAATATTATTGTTATTGTTCAAAAGTAATGATTTCCTGCAGCTCTGTAGCCAGAGGCTAATGATCCTGTCATGTTAAAACAGCTCCAGAGCAAAAGCTGCACATTTCTTTTTCTGAACTTGTCCATCACTGGGTCGCTGGAGCCAGTCCCAGCTGTCACTGGGTGAGAGGCGGAGTCCACCATCACATGTCTCTGCAGGGCCCTGCTGGCTCGGCCCGGGAATCGAACCCAGCTCCTTCTTGCTGCGTGCTCACGGTGCTGCCTCATTTCTGGACCGTCATGTGATATTAAATGTGACTGGTCCACGTTACAGAGCAAGCTCAGCTGGAGCATTATTAAAGAAGAGAGCGGCCCATGGCTCAATAAGTCCGCCAGGACTGCTCCCCTCAGCAGATGGCCTGACTCTCCCTCCACCTTCCAAACGAATAATTGATTACGTACACGGTCCTTATGCCAGGTCATGATTGCTTAAGCATGCTCAAAGCCCCGGGTGGATTCATGGGGATTTGGCCCTCGGCCCCGTGCCCTGACGTCTCCGGCTCACATCCATCGTCCCATCTTACGTTTTCATATTCTTTTCCTCAGGCCAGGGTGAACACCATCACTGTGGTTTCTAAACGCAATGACCAGTTTTTACCCTGTGAAGAAAAGGATGTGAACAGGAAACTCATAATCACAACTGGAGGTTTTTACAGTTCAGTCGAAGAAGAAAAGGTAAGTGCTTCTTGCACGTTGCTTCCAGCAGACAGGGCTGTTTGGAGCCTTCAAGTGGGACCATCGCAGCGAGGCCACGCGAGGCCATAAAACAGACTCTAATGCTATTCATGAATTCACAACACATTTTCTAAAAGCTTCCGAGCTGCCCAGTTGTGACTTGTGGTATTTTTTGAAAATGTCACAGCTCATAGGATGTTCATTTTCAAATGCAGTTTATGTATTTATATATATATACCTGTGCTCCCTTTGCTTAAAAAACAGACAAATAGTTTTCCCCCACCACTTCCTCAGGCCCATGAAAGATGATGAGCACGTGAACCTGTTTGTGAACGTTCCAAAGAAAGCTAACGATGGACGTTTCTCAGGAGACGGAAAATCAAAAGATTGTTTTTGGACACGTGCACTCAGATGCTTCTTGTTGAATGTGAGTTGTGTATCTAGCAGACTTTGGGTTTTGTCCCTAATTAAAACAGGTTCTCTCTCAGTCTGGCTGAAATCCCGAGGCTGATGAGACGTTCTCCGCTCCTGCCCTCACATCTGTCTCCTCCACTCTCTCTGCAGATCACGGGGAAGTTTCCTGTTTCTCCAACACAAACTGACCTTGATGCAAAGTTTTACCCCAAAAGAGAGAACGACAAACTAATGGTGGAGCATCTGGAATTCACCTCACTCCTTTTCCAAACACCACGGCAGCGGAGGACAGCTCCTTGAAGAGCAGGTACAGAATGGGGGGGGTTTGGAGGGGGTGACCCCACCTGAGGGTCCACTCCTTGATATTTTTCTAGAGCCACGCCCGAGTGGACGGATTGCCGCTTCACCGTTCCATCGTCCCCTGACAGCAGCAGGAAATTGTTTATCAGCAGCGTTCTAAAAGCAAATATGACTCCACAAAATAGTCTGGTTGGTATTCTGAGCCCCCGTCTGTGTTTCAGGTGAGGAGCAGCGATGTCATTAACAAGGCCGGGGAGGCTCCCTCAGGCCATTTCTCCACTTTAAAGTGAAACGGCCGCCGCGTGCCGCAGACAATACCAATATGGCTGCTCCTCCCCGCGCCGGCGAAATGTCAGCCTGGTCTTTTCAAGCCGTCCACAGTGACAAACAAGTGACAGAGATTCTCCAGCACATCAAGAAATGCATATGAATGAGACGCTCTCTCCCAGCAGAGGAGAGGCCTGCTGCTGCTCTTATCAGGAGACCAGGTTCAATGGCTCGCCACGGGCAGGGCTGACAGGTCGTGTGTGTGTGTGTGTGTGTGTGTGTGTGTGTGTGTGTGTGTGATACAGCAGGGGATTCTAGGCGTGTGGGAAGTGTGTGTTTAAGACTGGACGGATCCATTCTGTGTGTTTAACACTACTAAGAGTCAGCAGGAGTGAATGGGAGAGAAGCTGAGTTGTTGGCTGGTGTGTGTGTGTGTGCTGACGTGAAGGGAGAGAGAGGAAAGTGTGTGTGTGTGTGTGTTTGTGTGTGTGTGTGTGAGTGGCAGACAGCTTGACAGAGCTCATCTGTGGCAGTTGCCCTCTTGTGTGTTATCAACAATGCCCAAACAGGAGCTGCCAATCACCCGCATGCCGGTGGGACTGCACATCACCCGGCCAACACACACACACACACACACACACCTGGCATGTGCACAAACCTGAAGACACACACACAGTAGATTATGCTGCACACCCCTCATCATCTCCTCCTCTCCTTTATAAAACTCCACCTCGGGCTCTGATCATTAGCACCTGATATTGGATTGATGTCACGCTATCAGATGATCGGGTTTTACCTTGTTAGCCTGGAGCGAGCAGTATATGGAGGCTTTCAGGGCCTGGCTGACATCTGTGGAGTCATTAGTGTGCACTAACAAGGGCGCAGCCGCAACAGAACTTAACACTACTAAGAGTCAGCAGGAGTGAATGGGAGAGAAGCTGAGTTGTTGGCTGGTGTGTGTGTGTGTGTGCTGACGTGAAGGGAGAGAGAGGAAAGTGTGTGTGTTTGTGTGTGTGTGTGTGAGTGGCAGACAGCTTGACAGAGCTCATCTGTGGCAGTTGCCCTCTTGTGTATTATCAACAATGCCCAAACAGGAGCTGCCAATCACCCGCATGCCGGTGGGACTGCACATCACCCGGCCAACACACACACACACACACACACACCTGGCATGTGCACAAACCTGAAGACACACACACAGTAGATTATGCTGCACACCCCTCATCATCTCCTCCTCTCCTTTATAAAACTCCACCTCGGGCTCTGATCATTAGCACCTGATATTGGATTGATGTCACGCTATCAGATGATCGGGTTTTACCTTGTTAGCCTGGAGCGAGCAGTATATGGAGGCTTTCAGGGCCTGGCTGACATCTGTGGAGTCATTAGTGTGCACTAACAAGGGCGCAGCCGCAACAGAACGTTTGAGACCTAAGTGGAACGGACGCGTGGGTTTACTCTCGGCAGCGGGACACAAACGGGGGACCGTGTGGGTCCGCTGTTAGAACACAGCGAGTCTTCATCGTGTACTTGTTGGTGAGCAGTTTGTAGCTACTCTGCATCTGTCGCGTCGCACGCCGTTCCCATGGCAACCATCGATGACACAGTGTCAGTTAACTCAGACCAGTCCAGGCAGATATTATTAACCGTTACCACGACTGCACTCGACTCACAGCCGACCTTCCCTTGACCCTAACCCGACCCTAAACAGCAACTTGTTTTTTTAAACAGAAGATTGGTCCCCACAACATGAGCAAAACAAGTACACACACGCACACGCAGACAGATTGTGGCGCTGCCTCGTTCAAGCTAATTAGCGAAGTGTAATTCTGTCAGCGAGCGAGCCTCGATGCAGAAGGGTCCCTGTCTGTGGATGTGCCACAGAGACGCCATCTGCTGAGACACAAGCAACATTTATTCTGTATATTTTTACTCGGTTTGATCTGAAAAGATTCAAGTGGATGTTGATGCGACAGTGATACTGAGACATGAAATAAGAGCTCATTAAATCCACTGGACCATATGTGAGAAACAACCTGCACATTCATGATACGATCACTTCTCCCCAGTGACCCGTCACACTAACGGACCATGATGCTTCAGTGACGCCACCCACTGGTTAGTGTTTAGCCACATTCCCCAGCTGGGAGTCTCACAGTATACAAACACTGCTTTACCGTGTCGTAAATGTAGCAGTAATTTTAGAAATGAACCTCATTCAGTCTTGAAGTAGGAACATTAGATACTGTACATAAAATAGTAAAAACCCCAAAAACCTAAAATTGTGAACCTGTAAATGTACAAAATCTAATGGAGAAGACAAACTATAAATTACATGTGAACCTCTAGGGCTTCACAGAGTGAAAACCTGCAGTTATTAGTACATGTCCTAACTTTAGCGTTGGAGGGAGGAAGTTTAAATGGCTGCGAGACGTTTGAACGAGACGATGACGAACCTGAGGGAGAAGAGGAGCAGATGATGCTCATCATTAGAGCGAGCGCAGCATGAGTGAAGTTTGGTTGTTGTCGTGTTTGTTTGTGTGGAAATAGAGGCGTAGTGCTTTGATGGATCAGCACAAAAGAGGAAGTAGAAGTGTGGCGTTTGCTTGTTTTTCTGAAGACGGCGTCGTTGTCCTTGTCATGTGTTTGTTTCTGGGTTCCGATGCCCCAGTTAAAACTCAGCGCTTTGTTCCTCAGACTAATACGAGCGCACGCGCGTCTCAGAACGACACTCGTGCACGTTCTCCGTGCGCAGACGTTGCTCACACTGCTATTGAGGGAGAAGGCGCCTCGCTGTACGCACTGGTCCCAGTATGGTGGTCGTCATGGTGCAGCGTCCCTCCAGCGTCAGGCTGCCTTGATTTGGAAAAGTGCCTCATGAAATTGTAATGTGATTACTTCCTCTTTATTACTGTCTCCAGAATCCCGCCATGGATAAGCGACAGCGTTTCCTCTGCACAACGTGACACAGCTTCCTCCCTCGCTGTGCAGCTGCTGCAAACTGCTGGATGAAAATGAGCTCGTGCTGTTTAACAGCCTCTTGGTATTTGAGCTATTATCCTCAGTGGGGTCAAAAAAACTCTGATAGCCCCTGCCACATGTTTTTTATTCTCTTGTCTTCTTGTGGCCACCTCATTCTGTCTAAATCTCAAACAACTGAATTTCCTTATCCTTTCTTACGTTGCTGGGTTATTGCTGAAATGGATGTAAATATATAAAAAAACATCTCTTATCTCTGAGTGAAACAGTTGATGCGCTGAAGATTCCCCTGGGTGAAAACACAAAATAACGACAAAGGGACAGAAGGAGCCAGGAAACGTCGAGTCGAGGTGCGGCGTGGCGGCTGCGAGGAGGAACGGGGGAAATTGTCAGAAGTGAGTAATCTTTTTAATTTAGTCAGTGTGTGTGTAGTGGTGAAGAACACACTGAGTCAGTGACATGAATAAAAATGATTTTCTTATTAAAAATAAAGCCAGTGTAAGTACTCCGTACTACAACATATTGATTAATACTTCCATCCAAAGCTATTACTGCTACACACACACACACACACACACACACACATAAATTAGGCAATTTTCTATCCTGATCTTTTGCCGAGATTCTGGCAGCGCAGGCGACCTGCAGGGCTTTAATTCCAGCCCAGTGGTTTGCTGCATGTCCCCTGTCATCCTCGCTCTTCATCTTATCTGGGCAAAATGCAAAAAAATAAAATATATATATATATATATATATACATACACTTTAATTCAAAAAGAAACACGAGGTTATAAAAGTAACACATAACATTTTTACAACAACAACTGTTAATGTTCCTTTTCCCTGCAGGGATCATCATTAAAGTAGAAATATGAACAGAGAAAGTTCAAGTGCTGCTGACTTCATTGTGTGTGTGTGTGTGTGTGTGTGTGTGTGTGTGTGTGTGTGTGTGTGTGTGTGTGTGTGTGTGTGTGTGTGTGTGTGTGTGTGTGTGTGTGTGTGTTCAGATCAGTGGTGAGACCTGGGTGTTTCTTTAACCTTTCTCTTTTCATCAGCTGTGATCTGTGGTTCACTAATTTAATGGTAATACCCATCAGAAAAGACAACTTTACACTTGACACTTTCCCCACGTAGACGTAATTGTCCCACTCTGGACGTATTTCCCACGAGATGCACGACCTGAAGCTGTCTTTTTTTTCCATTGATGGGACGGGATTGTGTGTCCGTGTGTGTGTTTTTTTTTTTGGGACTTTCAAAACATCAAATTAGCAGCGGTTCACTAAATCCTCCACTTGACCCCCCCCCCACATGCACATGTCACCCACCTATTCAGGTCACAGTGGGGATCTGAGGCGAGCCGGGCGCCTTTGTGAATGATGCCGATTCTCCACGGGAAAGCTAATGAGCGGCGGACATGCCCACTGGCCACTGGGGACACGGTCCATTCCTCCACACTGGGCGTCTGTGCGTTGCCATATGGTCACTATGTCGCGGCCCCGCTGGGCCGTCCTGTGTCACCCGGGGGCCCTGACTCACCGCGGCCAAACGAGTGGAGGGTGGGAACAAAATGAAACGGGAAGAGTGAAAGAGACAAGGAATGGGAGCTATAAAAATCATCCATTATGCTGCGGTAACGGAGACGGATGAAGAGAAGAGACAGATTGAGGAAGACAAGAGGGAAAGAAGACGAACAAGAGAAAGGAAGAAATGACATGAGCAGAAAAGTAAAAGAGGGAAATGGAGTGAGAGAATGTGAAGAGGCCAGGTGCAGCGGCATAGCAGATGGAGAGAGAGGAGAAGGGGGGGGGGAGCGGAGAAGTTAATGTCTCGACTGTTGTGTGATGGGGCGTGTCTGTTCTGACGCCAGCGACGCTTTTCTACTCACTCATTTAAAGACCCGTTTGGCTTTTTTTTTTTTTCTTTTCGCTTTCCCAGCTTCCTCTTTCATCACTCGCTCGCCCTCGTTTTTTTTTCTTTTTCTGCTGATTCAGTTCCCACTGATCCAACTGCACAAAAAAAAGCATCTCAAAAAAATCCAATCAGGCTCCATTTAGTCGTTATAGTTCATTTTATGGCTCCATTTGTAAAGTAGTGTTTCTTATGATTTCTTTACTCATGCTTGACTCTTGCTGCTGTCCCCACTGGGCCAATAAGAATGAATTATCTTGTCAGTAGAGTATAGTTATTAAATATTAAAACGAAAGGACCGGATCATGTTGACCATCATTAAGGTCCATGGATTCATCTTGACATTTGCCAAATTTAGAAAATTTGGATAAAATAAAATGAATGAGAATTCCTCTCAGGAGTGGCACTTGAACCTGTGATGGAATTCCTCTTGTTCCTGAGGCTGTGACATTAACAAACTGCAGGATGTTAACTGATGACAGCTTTAAAAGAAACGAGCACGCTCAGCAAAGATGGAAACTCCAAGCAAGAAAGAGATCGGACACATTTCTAGGGTTTAAGATGTTTTAATCTTTCCATTATCTCCTCGTCGACCCACGCGCACACACACACACACACACACACACACACACACTCTCTCTCTCTCTCACCGTCACATTTCTGACACTGAAGTCGTGGAGTTGTTTGCCGTTGTGGAGCTCGGGGTGAAAATAGCTTGAACAATCTTTCTTCCTCTCTGTCACAGGGTCAGTGGAGCGGCGCGGGCATAAACATAATAATCCCTTTGAGCGCCGCTGGGGGACAGGACGCCCATATATGGAAGCGAGGAGAAAGGGAGGCGTGGCGGACCCTCCAGGCCCGCGATGGAGAACTTGACATGGCGGAACGGCTGAATTATATTGGAAAGCCTGAGAACAGTCAAGCATCCAGACTGTTGGAGTGGAGTCGCTGTCTGTCTGGAGGCTAGCTACACACACACACACACACACACACACACACACACACACTGTCTGCCTGCTCTCCACCCCTCTGTCCTTCATGCCTTTTCTCTTGGAAACACTTACTTCTTACTTCGACCCATCTGTCATCCACAGCAACTTTTACCTCCTTTGTTCTTTCTTTAAATGTGACTTTTCTTTTGTCCCTCGGCTCCGCCCACTCTGCTCACACCTGTTTGCTCTCTGCGACGTCCAGCTTTTTTTTTTTTTTTTACATTTTCTCCCAGTGTTGGCTCGACGCGCAGTGATCAGGTTTCTCCCTCGCTGTGTGTAAAACACAGCATTGGGTGTCCGATCCAAAACGCCACATCTAATAAATAAATAAATAATGGTGCGAGCGTCTCACTGTGCTCCCATAGAAACTGTAGAGAATTCAATTTTTGACATGTCCGCCTTTAAAGTGTCGGCCGTGAAAATGTCAGAGCTCTGACTGTGTGTGGCTGCACTTTGAGTTAGTGGAGACGTCTTTGTCGGTCATGTGGCTCTTTAAGCTCCACGGGCTCATTTACCTGCAACCCCTTGATTTAGCCTCTGCTGTGTTTTAAGAGTCGCAGCAACACCTGGATTTTCCATATTGGAACTTTTACTCTTGTTTTTTTTTTCCCTGTTCTTAAAAAAAAAAAAAAACCCTCATCTTTACCGTAATACCCCAAATAGACAGGCATTGTGTTTCCCTGGGCATTTTTTTTTCTGTTTCTGTGAGATTTCATTCGATCATTTGGAGTCTTTCTTCTCACACCATCTCTCCATCTCTCGCTCCTCCGTCTGCGGTCAGTCATCAACCACCCTGACACACACACACACACACACACACGCGTCAGTCATTACTAAACACCTAATGGACACACAGCCAGGCATTGCCCTTTAAACTCTTGTTTTTTTTTCCCCTGTTCTTAAAAAAAAAAAAAACCCTCATCTTTACCGTAATACCCCAAATAGACAGGCATTGTGTTTCCCTGGGAATTTTTTTTTCTGTTTCTGTGAGATTTCATTCGATCATTTGGAGTCTTTCTTCTCACACCATCTCTCCATCTCTCGCTCCTCCGTCTGCGGTCAGTCATCAATCACCCTGACACACACACACACACGCGTCAGTCATTACTAAACACCTAATGGACACACAGCCAGGCATTGCCCTTTAAGCACTATGTCTATCATACACACACACGCACACACACACACACACTGCTCAATCATTCAACCTCATTAGCCCTCTTTCACTTCATTCATCTTTCTTTTCTTCCTGCTCCTCCTTCCTTCTCCTCTCTGTGCCTCCATCTCTTCTTCACACCTTCTCTGGCTCTGGTGTGTTCTCTCTATCTGCCTGCGTCCCCGTCTCCCTCCGTCTCCCCTCCCGCCGCACACGCAGGGCGGCGTCCTCCGCCGTAAATCTTGTTTCCCGTCCGCGGAGGCTGATGCCGCCTGCAGCTCTATGCAGAGTGATAGATGATACAATATTGAGCTGCTGTAAAGTTGCGACTGAGATCTAGGGCTCTCATAAAAGAACTGGGCCTCTGTAGCCTGTAGGGAGGGAAAGATGGGGAGTGCGTGTGATGGCGAAATGGAAGGAGGAGCGTGTGAGAGACGAGAAATGCAGAATTTATTTAGAGCTGCAGGAAGAGTAGAATGAAGGGTGAGTACGGAAAAGAAGAGAAAAGACATAAATGAACTCTACTGCATTATGAAAACACTTCACACTAGTGTGTGGTTTTCAACACGACGGCAGGAAACAGCTGGAAAACGTCAGAATAAATGGATTGAGTTCGAGTGATTTCTGGACAAAAAAAAAAAATTTGAGTTGACAGAAGAGGTTAAGAAGAGGTTTGCTTAATCTAGTGCTGTTACATTCAAATCAGAAGAAGGCCCCGTGTGTGTGTGCGTGCGTGCGTGCGTGCGTGCGTGCGCGTGCGTGCGTGCGTGCGTGTGTGCGTGCACTGAAGAAGAAGAACAACGGGATCCAGGTCGCCAGAAAGACATTTTTACAATCACACATTTTTTTTTCCGGAGAGTCTGAGAAAATAGAGAGAGACACAACCATGACAGAGAGAGCTGAGGGACAGGGTCCTCTATTTATGTCCCCCCAACACACACACACACACACACACACACACACACGTATCTGGATGAAAGTGAGTGTTTCTGTTTGTGTGTGTGTATATGTGTGATTATCCCTAAACCAGGTGGCTGTGTGTGTGTGTGTGTGTGTGTGTGTGTGTGTGTGCGCCACAGGTGGTACATGTGTTGGATGTGTTCACTCTAATTGTCGTCAGGTGCGACATCATCAGCCAACACACTGCAGCATGTTTGGACTGTCGCCTTGTAATTACTCTGTGTTTTCATGATGCATCAACACGCGTCGTCTTTAAATCGGAGGTGCAGAATATTTCTCATATCCAGGCTCCTTTAAGCTTTGACAGTGTAGTGAAGTATTGGACACGTACGTCACGCTAACCTGTCTCCGTGGCGGCCTGCGCCAGTGCGACCATTCTTTTTCTGAAACAAATCTCCAGCTGTGAAGAGTCTCGAACAGCGTCGGCCTCTTGTTGCTGCATTTACTTTATTTCCTTGATACACAAACAACCTTCTTATGCTGGTTTGATAAGATGCTATGCGAGGCCTCAGGTCATGTCCTCGCAGACTTAGCTGTTCCTCTTTCGTCGAGTCAGTCTTTAACGTTTTCTTCTTTAAAGATTTTCTCGAGGACGTCGGCGCCGGAGCCTGACGACTGCTGAGGCTGTGAACAGAGGAGCAGCAGGGGAGGCGCTGGAACACGGAGTCGACCTCCAGCTCTGTGTGTGTGTGTGTGTGTGTGTGTGTGTGTGTGTG